>JAXGGA010022061.1:0-15608 GCA_038373865.1 Uloborus plumipes | reverse complement strand
CGTTAGTGAAAAGTTCCAAAACCCCTATTTATTCTCCTAACATATTCTAAGAGGGCCTACTATGGTGTTTTTTGGACATTAATTTTCGAAAATTTGCAATGGGAGACCCCCTGACTCGTGCTCTTCCTAAGATTAACCAATGTCGTCTTAAACTGCGCTTTTCGAAAATATAGAAACATTCCTAAACCTCACCCCCAAGCAATTGCAAAAATGGCGTGCAATAATAACGTTTTTATGGCCTCAAATTCTGAAAAAATATTAGATGAGGGCTGGAAAGTCTCAAATCTCCCAACATGACCAAAAGTTGTCTAACTGTTGTGTTTTTGGAATAACTTTTCAGAATTTTTTCCGGTGAGAAAACCCATGAACCCCCCATCAGTATGTTTGAATATTCCACTTCATGTCTTTGTTCATAATAGTAATGGTCTTGATTCGTATCATAACGCTATTCTCGTGAGTGCATTAATCATCTTAATCACCTCATCTTCAGTAAGGTTGGAAGATCCTCATAGTATTTACCATTTATTTTCTTACATAAACACAATTTGATAAATAAGTAAAAAATTCACGTAAAATTTAACAGAAGCAAGAGAGCTTCCAATCAAAAAAGCAAAACTATACACTATTATCCCAGAAAAAAATAAATAAAAAGAAAGGGGGGGGGGGGGTCATTTATTAAAGTTTAGTATTTTCGCGATTTGAAATTTTAATCCAATGGCCTCTGGATATAAAAGGGGTAGGGGGTGCTTGATGTCAGAAATTAGCCCCCCCTTAAATTAAATCCTGGGTGCGCCCCTGGACAGAATAATATATAAATACCTATTTCTCAAAAACGGGAAGAGAAGGTTTCTCAGAAACGGCTATCGAAAATTTCGCGCTTTTAAAAATTTGTACTAAGAGCAATAATAATGAAGTTTCCCAAAATGAATAACACAGAAATAGCGCCCCGCGATTTTGAACGAGTAATGTTTGCAAACGTTGTTTGTGCTTCGATGGTTGGTTATATAAGGAAGATTAAAACGATAAAGTAATAAATAAATCTTCTTTGGTGAATTTTAATTTTATATTTTGGAACTTCTTCAATTTTATATGTTTTTATATGTGCTTTAATGAAGTGCTCTCACTTCTAAGCTTATACTACTACTTTGGTCTTTATATTCATTACCGTTTTAGTATTATTGGGAGGGGTTGAGCTCGATTTGCTATCATGTCAATGCTATATGTTTTAAAGGCTTGAGAAGTAAATGAAAATAGATATTGTTTTCAAGTCTTAGGGCCAAGCTCCACATTGACGTAACATAAAATGGAATATATAGTGTTCCAATGGAAAGTACTCGGATTTTCGGTTTCTGCCTTCTGTTTCGGTCGCGTTTTCTGCTGATGTGGAGCAGGGCCCTCACTGAGCTAGAAAACGCGTGCATTCAACGCTACTTCAGGTCGCGGCAGTCACTTTCGTAAAACGGTGCATAAATGTATGTTCTAATCTTTTTTTTTTTTTTTTCAATCATTCTCAGGCCAAGCGCCGTCGTTGTCGGGGTTGCTAGACGTCCCGGATTTCCAGTGACTGTCCCGTTTTTGGAAAAACTCTCGCGTCCCGGGGAACCTTGATACGGGACGGCTAAAGTCCCGTATTTTAAGCTAGGTGCAACATTTTACGAAACGAAACATTATTTTAAGAAAAAAAAAAGTTAAATTAAAGTTTGAAATATAGTAATAAGAAAAAAGTTGAATCATGTTTTGTTTTTTTCTGTTCTTAAGTGTAAGGTTGGGACCCTGCTCCACATCAGCAGAAAACGCGACCGAAACCGAAAATCCGGGTACTTTCCGTAGGAACACTATTTAATCCATTTTACGTTTCTGCTTTATTTTTCTGCTTTACGTCAATGTGGAGCAGGGCCCTATAAGTGTTCTGTTTAGTTGGAGCATAAATCATTGTGACAGTCCAAAGTCCATTCAACAAAGGTGTAGTCAATGGTAAAAGTGGTGTAGCTATTTGTAAATGATTTTACTATGCCTTATTATATAAAGCCTTTCTCAATCATTTCCTAGTGAAAGCAATATTAGTGCTCAACTACTACGTATTAGACACTAGATATATATCTTTTAAATTGTACTTTGCTTCACTTTTAAGCTAAAAGATGTAACTAAATATTATTCCATTTAGCAAACAAATATGCATTTTAAAAATATGAAGATACACAATTTTTACAATGAATGACATCAATATAAATTGCAATGAGCTTTACTGTAAGCCTACAGGCACACGAAAACTTTGAAAGAATTATTTCAGAAGTAAAATCAAGCAGCAGATGTAACTGAAAAAAAAAAAATGCCGACATTATATTGGTATAATTATTACGTTATAATATCAAAAAAAAACTGTAGATTTTCCCCTAAAGATATTGAATATGGATATATTTTTATTTGTATTAGGTTAACTTCCTATAGTTCAGGCTGTAAGGTTTAATTCTATGTTTGCTCAATTGTAATCAAAATTTTTGTTAATGACTCATTAAAATTATTCTGCTCGTATTCAAATTTCTTCATTGGTGCATCTCGCATTTTGAAAAAGTACATACTAAACATTAATCATCAGTAGAAATAACAATGCCTGTCATTTAAGGATCAGGGGTTGTGGTGAATTGTCCCCACTCCCCCAGTTTTGGGAAACTAATGTATTTACATACAAGTGGGAGTGGTTTATGCTGTTTTTTCGTATTATTTAGACTAAATCTATACCCCATAACCCTCCCCCCCTGGTAATATTCGAACTGATGGGCTTGCGCCTGAAAAAAGGGGCTTAATAGCAGAGAAATACGAACTTTCACAATATTTAGTGGTAAAACTTTTCCCACTAATTTTCATTGAAAAAAATAATTCTGCACTGGTAAAAAACGTAGATTTTATTCATATGCTCATTATGTAGTTTTTTCTTTATATATTTTATAGATACTTATGAGACGCGTTTGATATTAAAGTCAAGGTCGTAAAAGTTCGACTTTTAGACTTCAACCCCCCCCCCCCCCCCAAGAAGCCTGTCCCGTATTTAGAGTTCTTAAATCTTGTATCCCTGGTCGTTGTGGTACCAGATAATCCCTTCCCCATTATTGGCCCACATTTGTATACGCTGTATTAAAAAAAAAAAAGAAAAAAAAATGCATCTTATAAGTTTCTTAAAGCCAGTCAGGGAGCAATTGCTTCTCTTGACTCCCCTTATTGGTAATATTATTATTAAAGAACAGCGTACTAATAAAACAATTTTGCTTGTTTGAAAGGTCTTTTCTGGGACATTTTAAATACAAAGCATGAACAGACTTGTTTATAAAAAATAAACGGAGGGCCTAAAATTGCGAACTTTTATTTTGCTTGCATGCAAGGAGTCGTATTTATCAAGCTAATTTCTGATTAATTATGCTTTTTACATTTTATTTGCTTTAATAATTACAGTAGAATAAATACTTTGATTTTTATTTTAAATGCGCAAATTATTTTTATTAAAAACACTCTTCTTGCGTTTTAGAACAAATTCTGTATAAAATGGAAGCTGTTACGAAAAAGAAAGCACTACAAAAACGAAATGCAAGAGTTATTGTTCTTTTGAGTGAATGCGAAATGATGAGGAAGGATCGAGACGCCCCGAACTAAAATCTCAAATTGTTTAATAAAATTCGAATTTTACCCAATAATACGAACAAGCAGGCATATCATTTACGCATGAAAGGAGAAGGGGACACTGAGCATAGTTAAAAACACTTAAAGAAAGAAAAACGAATTTCAAATTTGCAATATTGTCTACGAATTTTCCGAATAAATAAATCAAAATTTTTAGAACAAGGAAATTTTGAGAGGTCCCAGTGACCTCACATTAGGGCGACCTCTAGGGGGGCGCAATTTCTTAAGTTCGCTACGGGCGCTGGACCCCATAGCAACGCTACTGCTCCTACCCCAATCATTAAAACTCGTTTAAAATGCAAGATTTAAACCTCAATTTCGAATTTTTCTCAGGAGAGTCACCGAAACCAAACTTTTTTTCTAACGCTATCGAATATGATTATAATAGCTATTTTTTTACTTCAACTTCAAAAATTTTACGATGGAGAGTCCCGAACCCCATCCCTTCCCTTAAAATTAACTGCATACAGTGAAATCTGTGTATAACGATACTCAAGGGACCGAGAAAAAATATCGTTTTGACAGATTATCATTATAGACAGTTTGAGCAAACAGCTCAAACTGTTGACTGGGACCAAACCAAAATATCGTAATAGGCAGGTTTATCGTTATATACAGTATCGTTATACACAGGTTTCACTGTATTAAAAGAAACTTAGTTTTCGTAACAAAAATTTTATATTATACCTGTGCCCCCCTGTCGGGCATTTCCTAGCGCCACCTCTGGATTACAACACCCAAAAATTGCAGTTACACTTAATATTTTTATATTTAGGTCAAATATAAAGCAGCGCGCAAATAAAATTTTAGTTAAAAATTGAAGTTTCAATGTGATTCTCTGTTTTTAGCTGTTACCTAATGGGTCAAGCTCTATATTTATTGCAATGTGTTACAATTAGAAAAATGAATAGGGCAAAACTTGAAAGAAATAAAGTTATACGTACTTCGCATTAGCTTTCTACAACCAAACATGTTCTGTAAATAAACTTCCAACAACGATCTGCACCAAATATTTCAAAAACCTTAAAGTTTCTCAAATGCACACAACGAATATCTAACTCTAAATCGATTTAGGTTTGAACAGTAGATCGATATAAAAATTCCAGAAGTGTTTGTTATCTCAGTTTTGTTTTCTAACGAACAGCTCAACAGCTACAATCAAGTTGGCTGTATTTATCTGTGTTTGTATTTTCAACGATAAACTGAGTACTAGCTTTGTTTAGAGATTTTTTTAATCACGAAAACGGTTCGATTTTTCTTTCTAAGAAGATATAACAAATGCATAGTATAAAATTTATATAAAAATAAAGGAATGTCAAATTGGGCCACAGACAGTGCCAGACTCAGGAATAAGCTCATTGGGTTCCAGGTACCAAGGTAGTGGAGTATCCAAGGAGGGGGGGACCCACCTCCCCCCATGAAGCAAGAAAATATAGCTTTTGACACATATGTAAGGGTCTAAAATCCTCTTTTTCGACCTTCAATTTCGAAAATTTTCCGATGCCCCCCACCCTTTACCTATTGAAATTCAAGGGCTGTGGGATCTCTATGCAGATGTTCCACAGACATCCTTTTCAAATTTCTTCGTCTTTCCTTTTTTTTTTTTTTTTGAAGATTAAACATTTAACTTTTTCGCAGAAATGTTAATTGAACCGTAAACTCTCCAGGACGTATCTAATTCTCCCTTTCAATTTTCTTCTCTGAGGTCATTCATTCCTCTGTAAATTTTCGCGCTAAAAATTAATGTGCTGTTCATTGAGTAAAAAACCGTCGCAGGCGGTGTATATCAACCCGCCGCAGGCGCTGAGGTCGAAGCTGCAGCTGAAGCCGGTGTAGAGGGCCAAAGCCCCCGAAGTGCACCGCCGAAGGTGGTGTACACTAACCCACCAACAGCTGGGTTGCACGAGTAGCTTCCAAAAGCGGCTAGTACAGGGTCATTAAATGGAAATGTCAACCTCAGCCGAAGGGAAAAAAAATACCGAAGTGAAAAAAGTATCAAAAAATAAATAAATAAATAAGTATATAAAAATCATACAACATAAGAAGTTAAAAAAATTGAAAAAGTGTTGTAATTACGAGGCGCGTTCAAAAAGTAAGGGCCGTTTGCTTGTATTTAAATAATGGCGCTTCGAAGCACAGTTTTACTATTGCTGGGCCATTAACTGACTCATTGTGAAGCTACAGCGTCATTTATTTCATTTCTGAAGTCGTATTGTTGTCAGTGAATGCAAAGAACAATGGCCACGAAAATCGTTGTTCCCGCCAACTGTGAATTGCATTATGTGATTCGTCGACTAATTAAGGCGTGCGATCCAAAACAAACGCCGTGGGAAATTGTCATCAGGCATAATCTTCCTCCCCGATAACGCGAATCCTCACACTACTGCCAATGCCAGAGGAAAAAATTTAAGATTTTCGTAAAGAACTTTTTGACCACCCACCGTACAGTCCCGATCTTGCACCAGGCGACTACTTCCTCTTACATTTTAAACAGCGCAGCGGCTCGGTAGACAACGTTTTGAAACTTAAGAGGGACTCAAAAACGCTTGCCAACTGGTTCAATTCTCAGGCGGCAAGTTTCTACGCAGAGGGGTTAAAGAAGCTGATTTAGCGGTACGAAAAATGCTTTGAAATCAACAGCGATTACGTAGAGACTTAAAGTAAGTTTGTACCTAACTAAATATGACATTATTTCTGTTCTCTTATGAGTATATTTTTTTCTGTGACCAAACGGCCCTTACTTTTTGAACGCGCCTCGTATCACTGATATTACTCATAATAAATACCGTATTTTTCGCCGCATAAGACGCACCGGCATATAAGACGCACCCAATTTTAAAGGAGGCAAATTTAGAAAAAAAAGATTATGAATGGTGGGCTTTTGTATTTGCCGTATAAGACGCAGGCACTCCCCACCCCCACCCCCCGATTTTGGGAAGAAAAAGTGCGTCTTATACGGCGAAAAATATGGTAGTTTATATTGTGTTTAACTGCTTGTAATTTGATGGTTACGTTAGCCACGTTACGTTAGTCACACTCCATCTTGAGTAAAAGATACACTTAAGACTAAAAAAAATTAAGATTTAATAAATGTGTTTTATGTTTTTAAAAGTCAACTTTACAAATTTTTCAAATATATCACTCAATGTTTAACACTTGCTTAACTTTGAGAAATTTTTGCCTCACAACATGAGTATTCATTTTCAGGTTTGCCAAAATGTTACGTTAGTCACGCTGCTATTTTGGTTGAAATAATATCTACTGTCGGTAATTTTGTTTTAAATTCTTGGCAGAAATGATACATAGATACCATATACATTATAAATCCACCAGAATAACTAAAAAATATTTTTTATCCTTTAAGTTACCAGTAAAAAGTTACAAAATCAGCTCTGAATGTTACGTTTGTCACTATGGAATGACCCTATAGGATCAGTGCTTGATTCTTTTTTTAATGCACAACTATGTTTTGGAAATGTTCGGATTTTCCTGTCAGGGAAGTACTAAATTCTGCCGGGACCTAGGATCGTTTTCTGACCTTGACCCCCCCCCCCCCCCTCCACTTAAAAAAAGTTTGAGTTCAGACGAGGCTGGCCAAGCTTGCTCTTGTACTTAAACAAATCTAGTACTGTCGTCCCCGCTTAATCGGGTAACGGATAAACGAATAACCCGCTTATACGAATAAAATATCTCGGAACCTATGCCATAGACGTTATGTTAAAGATCCCCGCTTAATCGAATAATATTTCGTGGAACCGACAGTATTCGCTTAAGCGGGGCCGACAGTACTACACTTCTTTTTTGACGTAGACGAATTTAACAGTGTTTTTGAACAGAAATACACCAACTACTATAAAGAAAAGGCAGCTAACACTGCAACAAAAGCCAAGGGCGGATCCAGAAATTTTTAAAGGGAGGGGCGATTGATTTTTCTACTTATTTTTACTCTGCATACTGGTTTACAAATATCGATCACAAAGGATTCAGACTTCAATTCTTAAACATTTCCGGAGAGAACACAGCACATTCTTCCCCTACTTCATTAAAACTTGTATAAAATTGCTTTTTTAAGACTTCAATATCGAAAAATTCCCGGAAAGAGTCCCCCAAGGGAGGGGCGATCGCCCCATCCCCTGACAGAAGCGCGACCATACCCCCACATCATCTAAAAGTGGAACTCTATGCGAAAAAGAAATGGAGCCCGAAGCCGTTTCTCGGAAAGACATCTCCTAAACTGGATCATCACGCAATTCATTTTGATGAGCATCACCACGCGACAGCCCCTGATCTGATGTGCTGCGTTTGCTTAATTCAGATACGGCTTCCTGCCATCGCGTGACGATAGACTCTTTACCTAATTGGAAAGTGCTGCCCGTCCCGCTTTTACGCAAACGCTTTTATACGGAATATACGACGTGACAAATGAGCCAATGTTATGAGAGTGATATCTTCTGTATGTATGGTGTCGAGTTTTGATATTTTGTAACACCTTGTTCGCAGTGGTTACACTACTTTTAGCCATTGTTAAAATCGTATCAGTTGGGGGAAAAAAAGAGTTAACATTATTAAGATAAGTGATAAGTGAGCGAGGATCGAGACCTGAATTTAGCGGCCTTCGTGCTAAATTTATTATTACTTATGAGTTATTTCATGTCAAATCAATCAAAATAAAACAAAAATAAATTAATAAATAATTCTCAACTTGACAGCTTCATCTTTGCATGAAACTTTCAGAAGTCTTTCTCTTAAAAAGCTCACTCTTTTAAATTATATATGCAACTTTTAAAAAAGTTTACAATTCTTTAAAAAATGAATGAATAAATAAATAAATAAATAATAAAGAAAAGAAAAGAAAAAAAAAACATTAGCAGGAGAAGTGCCAAGGGAGCGAGGATCGAGACCAGAATTTAAATGTCAGCCTTCATACAAAATTTATACTGTCTGTTTGCGTATTGTGCGCCTGGGAGCCACGGACGCTTCCATCTGAAAAAGGGGAGATAGGTTTAGGATGCGCACTACCCTATGCCTTCAGCTTTTGTTCGCTTTTTACTTCCTCGTTGCTTTTCCCCCCTATTTCGAGAAAGTCCGAAGAGACTTCGCTCGTGCGTAGATGCAGCGGAGGTCGCACGAAAAAATTTTAGACAGTAATGACTTATGGGTTAGGTCATGCCAAAGTAACCAAAATAAAATAAAAATAAATAAATAATTCTCAACTTGACAACTTCAGGTTTGCACAAAACTTACAGAAAACTTGCTCTTTGACATCTTAAATTTTAGATTTTAGTTTTTCAAAAAGTCTATGATTTATAAACGATAGGTAATGTTGGAATTTCGTTAAAAAGTATTCCCCTTCCCCTTAAAAAATGCTGTAACTCAAGGTCAAATGTACAGGATCTAGAGTTTTACTCTAGCTCATTTTAAAAAGAACTGCATGGACTTTAAATTGATATGCACCAGGAACCAAGGTAACTAAATTGATTTTCCAGGTTTTCAACAAAATTCTCCGACTTTTCCAATCAATTTTCAAAATAAACAAAGTTTTACGATAAAAAAGAGTTAGACAATTTCAATCGACTTTTGAAATGGCAAGAGACGGTGAAATTTTGCAGATTAATTTGAATTCTTAAAAATTTGACTATTAGTTTCTCGTACATAGATATACTGATAAAATTAAAAATATCATGAAGAATGTTTATTTTTCTTGAGATTATAAAATACGAGTTGGTCATTACAGTAATTTTGTCGGATTAATTCACGCATGTTAAAATTTAAAAAATAATTCAATAAAATAAAAATACAACTCTGATATTGCACTTTAATTTCCATTGTTTTGCATTATTTTCCTATTTAATCAAAATATACAAAAATTATGTAACCATAAACTTGCTTAAAGGGTAAATCAACGGGAGGCTTATGCACTGATACCCCCTCAAAAAAAAAGCTTGAAATGGGAAATACAAAATATGCACTTTATGAAAATAATTGAATAATTTGGAATAATTCTCATTTGCTTAAAATTTTTTGTGTCCCCAACAAAAGAGTAACTACAATAATATTGAACGACTAAAAAAACTAAGAAAAAAAGTTAAAATAAAAATTAAATAATACGGACTGAAACTCTCAAATTTTGCCAGCGAAACACGAGCTCGACATTGACAAGCTTTCAAAAACAGATATTTGCTAACTAAAATTAGATAGAAATTAATTGTGAAAATTAATTTTATTAAGCTTTTTAAATAAGTCCATTCCTTCAATCAACTAAATAGAACGCACGCCTATTTTTCAAAAAAAAAAAAAGTTTTCCTCACGAAAATAAACGGATACAAATAAAACTGGCCAAATTTCGGAGGAAATGGAGCATTTGACAATTGTGCGGTTTCAAATATGAACGACCAATAAATTGTACTAATTTAAATTTGGCTAAAGCCGAACCTCGTCTATTCGAACACACATAAAACAAATTACTGCTAAAAAAAGCTACATTTCCGACCGCGATCCTCCTGTTTGTAATATTGTTCGTCGACAAAGACGAACTACAGAAAAGACGAATTGATTTTAAAGGTGACTTGGGATTCATCTTAAAGAGGATTAACTGTATTTAAAAACATGAATAAAAGTAGTAAAAAAATTCGCTCAAGAAAGTCCCTCGGTAGACAGCAAAAACAATGTCCTAACATGATGGATGGCACATGGGTATCTTTACAAAAATGATCCAATCATAGGGTTGTCGCGATTTGAAATTCCAGTAGTTGAGTAAAACTGCAGTTTTTCTGCAGATGTCTTTAAATTTTGCAAGAATCTGCAGTTTTTTGAAAATTGAACGCAGATCAAAATAGCTCACAAATAACACTCTTTTGGCTCAAACCTCTATATTTTCGCAAGAAAATGGTTATGTGATTAAGAAATGGTGCGCCTCTCTGAATTATGTGCTTTTAAAAAATTCTGCAGAGAAACTGCAGAAATTTTGCAGCTTGCTGTTAAATTTCTTTTCGAAGATAACTGCAGAAAATCTGCAAAATAACTGCATTACTGAAATTTTAAAATCGCGACAAACCCTATGAAAGGAGCACTTTTGCTTAGTCAGTCTCATCTCATACCATCGTGTAATACTTTTATCTACATTTTTATGCATAACATATTAGGAAACTCGATGAGGGTCGTACGCCCAGGCCGGATCTTGTACTAAAAGGGTTGCTATTTAGCCCCCAAGATTTGACAGTTTTATTAATTACTCCAGTGGCTTAGGAACTTTGTATAAACAGGGGAAGCCCGGCGGAATGCCAGGGGACACAATCTTTGCGCTTTCTGGGGGGGGGGGGGGGATGGGTTGGACACATTTTTAGTCCTTTTACACTCAAGATCAATTATAAAGTCATAAATGTTCAAATAAACACTTTTTGTGAATAAAAGGAATTTAAAAACATGTGATAGTATCATAAGACAAGTTTAACTACACTTTTGAATTTTTAATATGAGCTTAGATTTAGATGGAATAGTTTGCTCAGAAATAGTAAATCTCATATTTTTGTAACAGGAAAATTTTCAAATGGTACCTTTAAAAAATGACTTTTGACGATTTTTAGTGACATTGCGTGAATTTCCAAGGAAAAGTAGATCACACATTTGAAAGCAGGTTTGAGGGAAAAATATGCCACAGAATGTTGCAGAAAAGAAATTTTTCTGGGGGAGCTGAGCCGGTTTGAAATACACTGAAGTGACAAAAGTCATGGGATAGCAATATGCAAATTTTCAGATGGCAGTAGCATCGCATAGAACAGGTATAAATGCGCAGTGCTTTTACAGAGCTTTCATTTCTGTTCAAGTTATTCATGTGAAGAGGTTTTAACGTGATGATGACCGCACGACGTGAATTAACAGACTTTGAACGCGGAATGTTAGTTGGAGCTAGACGCATGGGTCATGTCATTTCGGAAATCGTTAGAGAATTCAACATTCCCAGATCCACTGTGTCAAGAGTGTGCCGAGAGTATGAAATTTCAGGCATAACATCCCACCATGGACAGCGCAGTGGTCGACCGCCTGCACTTAAAGATCGAGACCGGCGACGTCTGCAAAGAGTCGTAAATTCTAACAGACAAGCAACACTGCGTCAAATCACCGTAGAAATCAATGTGGGACGTACAATGGACGTGTCTGCTAGAACTGTGCGGAGAAATTTGGATTTCTTGGGCTATTCCAGCAGAAGACCGACTCGAGTGCCTTTACTGACAGAACGACATCGCTTGCAGCGACTCTCGTGGGCACGTGAGCATATCGGTTGGTCCCTAGATGAATGGAAAACCGTGGCCTGGTCCGATGAGTCACGATTTCAGCTGGTAAGAGCCGATGGTAGGGTTCGAGTGTGGCGCAGACCCACGAAGCCATGGACCCAAACTGTCAGCAAGGCACTGTTCAAGCTGGTGGTGGCTCCGTAATGGTGTGGGCTGTTTTTTCATGGCATGGACTTGGTCCTCTAGTGCGACTGGACCGAACATTGACTGGAAATGCTTATGTGCAGCTACTTGGAGATCACTTGCAGCCATTCATGGACTTCATGTACCCAAACAACGATGGGATTTTTATGGATGACAATGCGCCATGTCACCGGGCCACAACTGTTCGCAATTGGTTTGAAGAAAATTCTGGACAATTCCAACGAATGATTTGGCCACCTAGATCGCCCGACATGAATCCCATTGAGCATTTATGGGACACCATCGAGAGGTCTGTTCGTGCCCAAAATCCTGCCCCATCAACGCTTTCACAATTATGGACGTCTATCGAGACAGCATGGCTCAATATTCCTGCAGAAGACTTCCAACGACTTGTTGAGTCCATGCCACGTCGAGTTGTTGCACTTCGCCGGGCAAAAGGAGGGCCGACACGATATTAAGAGGTATCCCATGACTTTTGTCACTTCAGTGTATTCAAGGGGAAGCCAGAGCTCTCCCGGTTCCTACGCCCCTGAATTACTCGCTGGCTCAGTGATTCTAGTTATGGACATTTGGCTTGTCTGATGACGCTGTCTTTAATCATCGCAGCGGCCAGACAGACAACGGTACTGTCTAATCTCTAATCTGCTTCGGTAAAACCTCCCACGCATTTACGCATGCATCAGGTCTTCTCTGATCTTACCAAAATAGGGGTGTTATGTAAGATAACAATAGGAGAAGAATAATAAAAAGCATTTTGAGCCGTACCAAGCAACGTGGACCGATGCTAAGTTCAAATACATAATTCAGTTGAATATGTCAAAAGGATATAGCAAATGCAAGTTTTAAATTGAAAACTTTGGAAAGTTATCACCAAGCGCGGATGCAAGGGAGGGGCGATCGCCCCTCCCTTAAAGGACTCTTCTTCCGCAGTTTTTAGATTCTGAAGTTCAAAACAGGCTATTTTAGCTGATCTATAATGATATTAAGGGAAAAGGTGGGGATTCAGGTCTCTGATCTGGAAACTTTTTGAAATGGAAGACCAAAACATTTGTAATCAACATGTGTTAACAAGGTTGCATGGCGAAAAAAATGGACAAGTAAGAAAAAAAACGAACCGCCCCTCCCTTGGAACACTCCTGGATCCGCCCTTGGTTATCACCCACAACCCATCAACCCTTTTTAAGTGGAATTGTTCGCGAGTGCCAGGCGCGGCTTTCACGGACGGACAGTATCGTCAAAAAGTCAAGTGTCTCATTGCTTTGTTTACTTCCAATATCACATCTTGCTTAATGCCCTATAGGTTTCCAAAGTCCAGACCTCTGTGGACCCCCTTCTGAAAATTTACTAACTTGGCGGACCCCCCCCCCCCCATCTCGTGCAAAAAAAAAAACTTTATATGCTACAGTAATTTCCCCCCCTTTCTTTAAATTTTTTTATTCATTGTGTTGTGTATTTTTTAGAGCTCTTGTCATCTTTTCACTTCTAAATATTATTTTGAGCTTTCGAAGTAAAATCTATCTGAAACTTAAATAAGGATCAAATATGTTAAAATTGAGCATTGGGGGTGGGGGGGGTTGCTGAGTCCTGCGAGTATGTAAACAGGAACTTTAATTCCTGTAATTTGCTTTCGTTTTGAATAAAAGAATTATTACTCATCCTTCAATTTAATTATTTTTTTTTTTGGCATGGTAAAACTGCGTACCCCGGGGGTCCCCAGACTACACTTTGGGAAACTCTTCCCTATAGCTTAAGAGCAGGAAAACTGAGTTTTAGTGAACACGTGTTGAATGTTTATCAATTAATAGATACTATTAGAAAATATATAGAAATTTCAAACACATAGTGTTTGCATTTCCTTACAGCAAAATCAATTACTCTTTCTTTAAAACAAGGACGGATTCAGCTCTAGGTTAAGGAGGGGGTCATTTTCAGAAAGGGTGGGGGGTCAAAGGGCAATTTTTTAGCAAAAATGGGGGTGTTCGACAACTTTTTAGTAATATTAGACCCAAAAAATGCAGTTCTATGCTATATTTTGTGACTTAAGGGAGGTCATGACCCCCCTGAGCCTACCGCTAGATCTGCGCTTACTTTAAAAAACCTGTAAACATTCTTTTAAGACGGCATGGTTTTAGACCAGGGGTGGCCAACCCGCAGCACGAGTGCCACAATGTGGCACGGCAGAGCAATAACAGTAGCACGCGAAGATTTTTTGAAAAAAATCCAAAATTGAGGGGAGCATGTCGATCTCAAACATATTGATAAAAACTATAACCCTTGAACTGATAAATATAATGATATTATGATGAATAAGTGTTAGGAGGCTGGCTTATAAATTGTCTTAACTACAATATTGCAAAGTACTTAGCGTTAGCTTCGCACATCCAACGAAAGTTGTGACGCTAAAGACAATGCTTTGTAAAGCATATTTGCGCTTGACACGAATGAAACTTTCGATGGATTCTTGATCTGCAATAGTTTCAGCTATGTGTGATGAATTTTCTTTAAAAAGTTACCTCTGCAAGTAAAATTAAAAAACTAGATTAGACAAAATTCGGTATGGTTGCACAAATGAAGATTCTTAAATTGTTTTTGTTACATTATTTGAAAATAATTTGGGAAAAAAACTTCAAAAGTATCATCGAATTATTTATCACAAACTCCTTGCCAAAGAATGAGACTTTTTCTCTGCTGGTGACCCTGTAGAGTTCACTGTATTAACAAACTACGAATTAGAGCTCTGAATGTTTTAGGGACTTTTCCCTTGAGAAAGAGGAGAGTATGACAAGTTACTCCTTCATTGAAATGTACAATAGCTGTCCAAAGGAAAAATAGTTATAAGATTTTAGAATTTTAGGGAGTGTTTTTTAAAATGTCTGGAAGGAAAGCAATGAGGACTTGCAACTTAATAATGAAGAATAGCAACTGAATTTAGCTATGTTATCTCTTATTATCCGGTGTTTAAGTAATTTAAATTTAAGATAGTACAAAAAAAGTTTCGTAAACTAGTATAGGCTATCTACATTCTTTTATGGTGAAACTTCAGTTTCTTTCTCTCTACTTTGGAGAAAAAAGAATAAAACATTAAATTTAATACTGAAAGTATCAACCCAAATTTAATAATTTTCCCCATTAATAACCCAAATTTAATAATATATATGGAGAAAATTTTACGCCTATTTTAAGTATACATTCAGTGTTAGGTTTGATGATTTTCAGGATCATGGAAAAAAAAAAAAAAAAAAAAAAAAAAATGCTGATCTTTTCAAGTTATTTGTCTATTTCACTGCAAGACACTACTTGTTACCCTTCTGAGATCCAAATCAGAATTACTGACTTTTTGCATTTTTAATTAAATGTAAGAGCTTACTTCATCTACGTTATATAGAAATTTGGAAATTTGTACCAACAATTTTTTTTTACATTTACACGCTTTAGCCGTTTGATTCTGTTGTAGATTTGGTTCAAAATACGCTCCTAAACAAATATTTTTTGTTATAAATA
>JAXGGA010022060.1:0-15615 GCA_038373865.1 Uloborus plumipes | reverse complement strand
AAAAACTAAACAGTTTTCCCCCCTTAAAACACAGTTCTTAAAGTTTATAAAAATACCTTGCTTCATCGAAAAAACTTCAAAACGGAAAGTATAGAAATTATTTTGTACCCGTGACTGATGTAACTAAGATTTTGTGACTGATGTTACGTCTACAAAAGATGGGGACAACAATTAATTATTTCGGGTTAAAAATAAAATTAACACTTTTTTTTGTTTAAAATTGTAAAATTGTGTTTAAATCACAAGAAAAGTACATTCATAAAGTTTTAAAAGTCATTTTTAATGTAATTTCATGAAATTAAAAACTATTATGCCCCATTTATTTTTCTAGTGCGTTAAGTTTCTGCATTGCATTTTTTTGTGAATAATAAATTTCATTCACAATTTCAGACCAGTTCCAACGATTTTACTGCTCAAAACTTTACAATAACTAGCTTCTTATACTTTTGAATGCCACTAACCTATCCTCATAAAATTGACCAGCATATTTCACAAGAGCCTTCTCCCTGCTGCATTCAATTTTAGAACATATTCTACTGAATTAGACTTTGAAAAAGAGTTTTGAACTTTTGGTGATTCAAACTATCACTGCCAAAAAAGTGTTGTTGCTAATTACCTGCTCCAGCTTCTGATTTATTTAAAAATATTATTCAAATATAACTATTGATAACACAGCTGCAAATCCGGTGGTGATAGCTATAAAATTTTCCCATTTCTTGAAGTGCAGTATGTAAAAATCGTTTTGCAGGGTGCAAAAAATAAGTACATAAAATCCTTTGATTTGGATTTTCTTCACTAATATTGAAGTTCTTCAAATCTTTAGAGAAAAAATGTTGCAATATCATTATGCAGTGTAGGCTCTTATGAAGCATTTCTGGTAATTGCACAGGGAAATATTATACTGTAATTTGCTGCATAAAAAACATACTTATGTTTCAATTCCACAAATTTGCTTTGTCAATTTTTATTTCTATATACTTTTGTTTGTTTGTTTCAAATGGGGCTGCGTTTAGCTTCTTGCCATTTGCAGACCTAGTGCATTCCCCAAAGCGGCATCCACTCTTTCATGTGGCACCACCATCGACGAGATGCAATTGCCACAAGTATTTTTGACGCCCAGTTTCCCCACTAGATGGAGGCACCAGGGCTCTATTCGATGCGAAACTGCACTAGGAATTTAATTTTGCCAAGAGATACTAGAAGCCAAACAAGTACTCGAGGGATCTTTTACATGCCGCATAATCATACGACATGAGCGCTGTCGATTTCCTGCATCATGAAAATCCACCGACTGGAGCCGGGTTCGAACCCGCGCTTTTGGGCGTAAGAGGCCAGCGTCTTAACCACTATACCACTCTGTCGGCTATTATTTCTATATATTGTTTCACAAATAATGCATCAGCTTCTAGGGGTATTGCAGATGTTTTGTTATCATCTTATTCTTTAGAGTCATCATTAATTCCAAGGAGTTTTGATATCTTCACAGCCTATATAGTGTGTGTCTCTCAAGATCATATCAGGTCTAAAATTACTTAACCATGTTTACTGTTTTCATTGGCAAGCACTTTGATTTAACTGCCGTACACGGAGAGAAAATCAAAGGAGTTCTTGTTTTCACAATTTCAATTTAAAAAGAAAAAAATAGGGGTCAGGTGCTATATGAAACCGAGCTCTTTTGTGTTCTACATTTTCTTCTATTTCTTTTCCTAATTTATCTTTTTATTTAGCTTGATTCTAAACTTACTTATGAAACTTAGGTGATAACTTCAAAAAAAAAGAAAAAAATTCTCTCTCTTTTATCTCTGCTCATTTTATCATACACCTTGTTTTTCATTAATTAATCTTCATATTTTCCGTCATTTTAAATTTCTCTCACCTCCTGTGTTTCGTTTTTGCAGCAGTTAGTGCCATTTGTGTAGTTTGTTTAAAGTATCTTAGTGGAAAGAGAAATGTGACTGATGTTACATATTTTAAACTAGTTTTAAATATATAAATTCAACTACTTTTAAATATGTAAGTAAAGAATATTCCAGATATCTTCAGAAATTAAGAGAATATGACTTGTTATAATCTTGGGTTTAGTTTTGTTTAAGCAAAACAAACTTTTATGCAATTTTGTGACTGACGTTACATGAATTAGAGGCCTAATTTGTAAAAATTGTTTACAAAATAATTATAACAATTTAAAGTTTCTTTGTTGGCCTAATCTCTTTATTCATAAACTACATTTCAATAAAAAATAAGGCTGTAGACATACCAGTTTATTTTATAAGCAAAAAAAACAGATGAACTTTCAGTAGCTCTAATACAAGAAAACGTGTGCACAAGATGGTGTTGTCAAAACTTCCCTATAAAACTTACAAGAAATGAGTTTTTAACCTTTTTAGCGTAATTTTATGAAAATTCATTCTTTTTTACATCATACGAAATGAAAAAAATATTGGTACATTGAAATTTTTAGTGTGATGTCTCCAGTTTCGTGGAATTGCCCGTATGCGAAAAAATCTTAAATATTTTTGTAAAAAAATAAATTTTTTATTTTTTTTCTGGAGACACGGACGGGAAAAATTGTTTTCAAAGAAAATGGAGCAGATATGCGTCAAAGGCATTTTTTAAATCAATTGATCACATCATTTTTGTATTTCTTTTGTACATTACCTTGTTTATGGACATTGTATAAATTTCATTTATAATTGAAAAGGTTTTTTAATTGAAAGGTTGGTAAAAAAAGGGGGTAGCAGGGATAAAACTTGTCGATTTAACGGTTCTCAAAAATTTAATACTAACTGTTGATTTTTTATTAAATATTAAGGAAATTATTAACATTAGTGGAAAAAACATTCGTCCTACAAAATGTATCCTTTCATCAGAGTCCCCTCCTCCCAGCATGTATCGATTACGAGATCATCAAGAATAATTACTAACTACTTGAATTTTTTACTTTTGCTTTTTTTCGTTAATCTTAATATAATTTAACAGTCACATTGTCCTTCAAATTTCGTGGTACGTTATTGCGGTACCGTGAATAAGGGTTACTTGGACCCTAGGAGGTTACTTGAGCCCATTACAGTATAATGATAAAATCTGGGTTTGGTACTACCAAACTCAGATTTTATCATTTTACTGTAATGGGCTCAGTGACCCATTACAGTAAAATCATAAAATCTGGGTTTAGTACTACCAAACCCAGATTTTATCATTATACTGTAATGGGCTCAAGTAACCCCCTAGGGTCCAAGTAATCCTTATTCACGGTACCCAATTGAATACACATTTTCAATTCGTGCTGGTAGAAATAAATTTATTTTGTATAATTTGGTATTACGGCTGAGCCTTGCCAGTACGCATGCCCAGAGCATATTAGGAATTCTCCGTAAATATCGACCATAATCTTACAAAAAGAGTTATATTCGACCGCATGCTTGTCTTCCAATAAATAATATTTCAGTATATTTTTTTTAATGCTCCAAAATAATAATAGAGTGTTTTTGTGTAATTTTCTTTGCGAAAACCCTACTTTTTGACACAAAAGAGATGTTAAGAAATTTAATGAAGACATTTAGCATTCTTGAAAACTTTTTTATATGCTCGAACGCATTATCAACACTTTACGAGCAGTCCATCCTTTAAAGAACTATCTTCTGACTTATACAAGGTACCCTCCCAGACAGCACGAAACGTCCAATGGACGTCCATTTTATGTCCTGAACGTCCGAATCTGGTCTGATGTCAAAATCGATGAAATTTGGCGATCCTTAGATGCGCCTCACAGGACGTCCCACGGACTATTTTTTTTTAGGTCTAAGGATGACCAAAAGTGATCCGCATCCTTTCAGGACGTACCACGGACTTTTTTTCCAGATGTCCTGGGAACTTATCTCTAAGGATGTCCCAAGTCTCAACAAAATCAATTGTTTTTAGGACATTATTTTCAAGTTGTAGGGAAAATTTTATTTTTTATTTTCTCAATGAAATTTACTACAAATGACAGTAAACTATGATGCACAAAACTTATACGAAGCATGAAAATAATATTTAAACTAACTAAACATAAAAATATGCTACAAATTTTTGAAGGAAAAAATTCCTTGAAAAAATACAATTTTTTTTAAATTTTACAATTAAATATGAAATGGGAAGCTCAAAGTAGCTCTACAACTAATTTTAAAAACCAAATAAATACAAAACAAGCTTGTGTTTGTCCGAAATATTTTTTTAAATTATGTCATGGTGTACTGTAAAATTCGATGACATGAGGTCATCCTAAGGAGCATCACATAGGACGTCCCAAGTACAAATTTTATTATTGTCCTCCGGATAGCCTGAAGTAAACTGCAACATTTCAGGACGTACGAAGGACTTTATTTTCTGACATCCTGCGGTCTTAATTCTTAGGATGTCCAGCAAATGAGTCAAATCAGTCGATTATAGGACTTATTAAATTTCGAAAATTCTTATTTTGAGTGAAAGTGGTGAGTACGAAGTGATTTTTTTTTCCATATTCATCTATGAAATTTTTGGACTTCTAATATACTTTATTCTAAATGGAAAAGTGGGCGATTTGTTCCGAAGAACTTGGATTTTTTTAAAAGTAAAGTTGAAATATTTAACTACTATAAAGCTGAGAAATGAACGAAGTTACATAAAAATTGAAGTATTTTCAAAGTATATAAATAAACAAAAAAGTAGAAGAACATTTTAAGAGTCAAAAATGATTTAGCTCGAATTTTTGTGTGTGGAAATGGACATACATTTTTAAAACATTCATGATAGTCAAAATTCTTGCAAATTTTGACAGAGGTCAGAATGAAAAAAAAAAAGTTTTGCCAAAAATGCTCTCCTTCTCTCAAATTTAAAACATCAAAATTTAAACTTGATTTATTTAAGTTTATACTAGGAGAATGACCTGATATTAATACACTACAGTGTATCCTAAAGAATTTTTTTTTTAATAATGATTTTTTTAAGCTTTTTTTCTTTCTTTGTCTTTTTAAATTCATTATAAAATGTAAAATATAATTCTACTGACGTTTTTTTTTCTCTTTAAACCTCTAAAATGGAAATTTTAGTTTTAAATTATTATAAAAACAAACTATCCCTAAATTTATTAGACGACTTTTTTTTTAAATGACATATTTTAATTGTAAAAGAAATAAAAATAAAAATAAGTAAATACACCATTTTCTGTTATAAGCACACACATTTGAAAATTGTTATTATCATTCTTAAATAGTTTACTTTAGGGCAAAAATACGGGGGTTTTTTCCAAATATATTTGAAGTGTATTAGTATTACTTAAAAATCGTTCACTGATGCAATATTTTTTATTATTAAAATTTAAAAAATAGTTCTGAAATAGTTTTCCAAAACAATAGTTTTTCGCATCGAGGTTGAAGAAATGCCCTAATGCCAAAAAGATAGCTAACATTATTTTTTTTATTTCTGAAATCAAAAGGGCTTTTTTAATTCCAAAAAGATTGAAATTATGACACCATACCACCAACAGAGTGGTATAGTGGTTAAGACGCTGGTCTCTGACGCCCAACAGCGCGGGTTCGAACCCGGCTCCAGTCGGTGGATTTTCATGATGCAGAAAATCGACAGCACTCATGTCGTATGATTATACGGCATGTAAAAGATCCCTCAAGTACTTGTAGACAGCCAAAGTATTAATGAAATAATAAGTTGAACACTTGATGTATAGTCCGTCTAATGTTCTAAAGAGACCAAAATTTTTACGGCTATCTTAGAACGTCTACGTAGGACGTCTTTTGTTCATTTTAATTAGTCCATTTAACGTCCGAAGTACCAATCACAAAAAGCTTGGTCCTAGACATAGCCAATAAAAGAACGTCTGACATCATTTGAACAACCTGGGGATAATGTTTTCTGAACGTCCTGAGGACTACGAAAGGCTTAAGTCCTCGGGATGGCTGCTGACAACACAGGAACCAACTGGGGAAGAACACTTCGCGGACATTGAATGGTCCCTAGGCTGTCCCTCGATCATCGCGGGATGAAATTTAAACGTCCGAAGGATGAGTTAATATTTTGAGTTAGTCCTGAAATGACATTTCTAGGACGTCCAAAGGACTAAGTAGTGCTGTTTGGGCTATTAATACTATTTTTATTTTTATTCGTTCATTAATTAATGGGCAATTTCTTTATTTTTTAAATGTTATTACAGAGTCAGATATCACTAATGACGAAAATGAAGAAGATGAAGATGAAAGTGAGATTAGTGAAGAAGATGATGATTTATCAGAAGAATCTGATAAAGATTAATTGTGTTTTTATGAATGCAAAGACAATACACAAATAATTTTACTGGAAAATAAAATTAGTAAAATTTCAAAACAGATGCTTTCACTTATTCCAAAGAGAAAGCGAAATTTACAATTCTTGTCGGACTCGTGATACCTACCAGTTTTCTTGTAGGACATAGTTTTATCTGGATAGAGAATACACTAACCTGCAATGTAATATTTTTGTCCTACAGTTAGTAATAAGAAAAGTGTTCTTGTGGTACTAACAATTTCTGAGCGTAGGACCGGGGTAACGTACCACGCAATTTGTAGGACAATGTGACTGTTAAATTATATACATATTAAGTAAGCAGTAGAAAAAAACTCATGTAGTTAGTAATCACTTTTGAGGACCTCGTAATCGATACATGTTGGGAGGAGGGGGACTCTTTGATTAAACCATACACCTTGTAGGACAAATATTTTTTTCAACAATGTTAATAATTAACTTAAGATTTAATTAAAAAAGCCACAGTTAGTGATAAGTTTTTGAGACCCATAGAATCGACACATTTGATCCCTGCTACCCCTGTTAGCTACCACAAGCGAGAATTGTTGTAAGAGGAAAAGTTGGGCGTCTTATTAAAATGAAGCTACTCAAGAAAAATTAGCTTGATAGTAATAAACAGAAAAATCTCTATCAGGGATCCGTGACTAAAAACTTACTGACTATACAAAGTAATTCTTTATAAATATACCGTCGGGTATTTTTGGCAGTTATTTTTTTTTTTTAGAAATGAAAAATTATCAGTAGGAAAAAAATATTTTGTCATTCTGGCAATACTATTGGCTTCTGAGCAAGTCTGCAAGCGGGAAGCTAAAAAACATCAAGTTTTCATCATCTGCAAATCTTTGTATGTAAGTACAGACCTCTTTATGTTTCAAACCTAAGAATAGTATTTTTTAATTATGCATATATCTGAACAACAGAATACCACATTAGAATAGATAACATTTTTAAATTGTGGCATAAAAATGAAAAATTCCTTATAAGGTCATTGAATAAGGATTTGCAGGGTGAATCGGGAACCCTACGCTCTGTTGTTCCAAATCAGACTTGTATAAAGGAAACTGTTTGAAAAATCAAGATCCTAACCCCAATTCTTCTAGTCAAGACAGGGATAAGGGTTTATTATTCTTTACCTCTTCTTGTAAGCAACTAGATCTTAGAATGACAGAAAGTTCTAGATAAAGTCACACAGACTCTATGTAGCAAAAGTCCAGCATACAGACAGTGATGAAAAAGTGGGAAAATTTTACAGGACGATCCCTGAAACCCAGAGATTTCAAGAAACTAAAGAAAACGCAGTGTTCATCCCAAAAAATATTATGAAAAAAATTAAGCCAAGCCACAACTGTTAGTTTTAAGAACAAGAACATATTTGAGGACGACATGAGTAACTTCAATTTACACTACTCGACATTGAAAATGCAACACCAAGAAGGAGTGGTCAGAAATTCATGCAAATTTTACCGTAGACGCACGTCACTGAGTTATGCAAATGATATGAAATGCGCAGCTCTCCGACGCACGTGAAGTAAGATATAAGAGAATGAAGTTGAAAAGTGGGCTATGTTCATGTTGGTTTTTCTGCCAGACTAATTATCGGAGAAATTTGGTTTTTGTCTCAAAGGATACGTGTGATAGGAGGAAATGCCACGCCGTCCTCAACGAAGACACTTCCAGCATATAGACGACTTTACAAGGGGTATGGTGATCAGACTGAGAAGGGGAGGTTGGTCCATACGTCAAATTGCAGCTGATACCCACATGGATGCAAGCACTGTGCATCGGCTGTGTCGGAGATGGTTGGAAAGAGGAAATGTAGCCACATTGAGGGGTGCAGGTGCAGCCAGAGTGACGTCAGACCACTTGGATCGACGGATTCACCGACAAGCTGTGGCGGACCCGCAAGTCACTTGTACGTCGATTCTGCAGCACGTGCAAGGTACCCTGGATGTTCCTGTGTCGACCAGAACCATTTCCCGTCGACTGGTTGCACGTGGCCTGCAATCACGGCGCCCGCTAAGAAGACTGCCATTGACCTCACAGCACAGACTCCAACATTTGGAATGGTGCCGGACCAGAGCGACGTGGATGGCAGAATGGCAAACCGTAGTGTTCTCAGATGAATCCCGCTTCTGTTTGTCCAGCGATAGTCATCGCATACGTGTGTGGCGTCGACGTGGAGAAAGATCGAATCCGGCAGTAACTGTGGAACGCCCCACAGCGCGACAACGTGGCATAATGGTTTGGGGCGCTATTGCATACAATTCCGTATCACCTCTAGTTCGTATTCGGGGCACTATGACGGCCCAACGATATGTAGATAATGTACTGCGGCCGGTGGCAATCCCCTACCTTCAGGGTCTGCCAAATGCAATTTTTCAACAGGATAACGCCCGGTCTCACAGTGCTCGAATCAGCCAACATGCTCTACGAGGTGTACAGATGCTTTCCTGGCCACCATACTCTCCTGACTTGTCACCAATCGAACATGTGTGGGACGTGATTGGACGCCGTTTGCAGAACCTGTCACTGCCTCGTTCAGAGGACGAACTGTGGCAAATGGTTGAAAGGGAATGGAGTGCCATCCCTCAGGACACCATCCGTAGGCTTATTGACTCCATGCCTAGACGTGTTTCTTCGTGCATCGCTGTCCGCGGTGGTCCTACTTCTTACTGAGCCGACGCCGTCCTCGCTCTAAATTTTGCTTATTTATTTTGAAATAAATATCACTTATTGTTCCATGCTGTCTCTGTCTTCTTACCAAATTTCATCAATTTCTGACCACTCCTTCTTGGTGTTGCATTTTCAATGTCGAGCAGGTTAAATCTTTGTATTTCAATTCAAATGCATTTCTTAAAATTAATTTTAATGTTTCATAAGTAAAAAATTATTTCGAATTTTGACAAATCATTTTCGGTTACTGATATGGAAAATAAACTTTTATTTATTAGTAATAATCTATTCTTGTTCTCCCTCATCCATATTACTAATATTTGTGAGACCTATCACAGGTTAAATTGAAAAAAAGAAATTTTAGCATGTTTTCCGATCGACCCCTATCAGCGGGGTGAATCGGAACACCTATGAATCAGTTTTTCTATGATTAATAACTGTTCAACCTGTTTTGTCTTTTCTTGGAATATCAAAGCAAACCAAGACCGATGTTTTTACCCAAAAAATCAAATTAAAAAATCGGTACACTTGAAAAGTGTACCGATTCAACCCGTTTTACGATATGTGAAAGTAGGCTAAAACAATCTAATGGCTTTGTGAAGAGAATAAAAAATAGAAAAAAAACTTTTTTTTTCACATATTTATTGAAGTTATTATTTTTATTATATGGCTTGAGATAAAACTTTTTATGCTTTTCTTTTTTTTTTCTTTTAAAGTTTAAATTACACCTGTATGTTTTTGAAAAAACGAATGGCCGAACATACTTACTTTTGCTCCAATTAGTAGTTTATCTAGTACTTTGAATTCCTGGAATTTCAAAATTCATGGAAAAGGACCATCCGAATTCATTAAAGCTTGAAAATAAGAATTTAAATGTTCAAAATGAAATACTTTTGGTTTTTATAGTTCAGTCAAAAGTTATTTATCATAGTTTTTAAATTATCACTGTAAACCGATAAATAGCCCTATTCCAAAGAATTACAAATTTATAAAACTTTTATGTTTACATTAACTAATTGATAAAATACTTAATAAGGCTTCGAAAGTGCAACATTTAGCATTTGTACGCATTCTGTTCAAATGGGCCAAATTTCAATTGTATGTACAAACTAATAAATAAAAAATTTCAAGCCAAAATATTTTAGATATTTTATGCGAGCATAAAATGAACCTGCAAACCAAATTTCATAATTTATTACCACGCGGAGGGAGAGGGGAAGCAAATTTTGGATTTCTCGAAAAATCGCGGAAATGGTGGGAAAAATGGGTTCAAAATAAAAATTCAAACTAAATAAACTTCCTACAACAGTGTTTATACACATATTTGTCGAATTTTCAATAATTTTCCAGGTGTATATTGTGAAAAAACGAGAAATTTCGGAAAAACTCTCTATTTTTGTCAAACTTTTACGCCTAGTACCTGTTAAAGTCATTTTTCCTAATAAATGTTATTAACAAAGTTGTAGAACTTTAAATTTCCTTCAATTTGATATGCTACTTTGCTACATTTTATTAAACCAATCGAAAGTTATAGTGTTTTAAACAGGTGCCTTCATGCTAAAAATAGAGTACTTGTGTTACGGAGAGCTGGCGCCTTTGCGTTCAGCTAAGTTCAGAGGTCACGGACAGCCGGCGCCAAGAATTTAAAAGTCAATTTCATGTATTGTTTTGATTTACCTGTTTTCATTGTGTATGCTATTTTTTTGTTTTGATATGTTTTTCTTTGTATTTTGACGAATTGATTATGCTTTCGGTTTTAATATATTTCTTATTTACTTATCCGTTGCATTTATTTATCATTTATTTTGTGTCGAAGTAACGAAGTGAATGTAAATTATTTAAATTATTGTGTTTGAATTGCATTTTGATTTCTGAAATTCATTAAGTGTTCATAATGCTTCGTAGAGCTAGACCACCGCAGAACATAATTGTTCACAATAATACTGTTAACATGGCATTGATTGATTTAATTCCAAAATTTTCTGGGGACGATACTATTGCTGTTGAGAAGTTTTTGAGTAAAATAAATGAAGTGGGGCAGTTAAGTGAGTGGTCGGATGAAGACAAATTGTCCATTTTGAAACTTAAACTTACGGGGGCAGCTGAACTCTTTATTTCAACTGTCGCGGGGGAAAATGATTTCAACACGGTAGCGAATTTGCTCAAAGAACGATTCCAAAGAAAACTTTCAGTTACAGGCGCGCTGCATGATTTAGCTACATGCTCACAGAAACCATCAGAAAGCGCATTTGATTTTGGTTTGAGAATAAGGAAAGTTGGAGCTCAGGTCTATAGCGCAGGCAATGTTGGCCAAGTGCCAGAAATAAGGGTAATAGATGAAAATTTGCTTTTAGCGCGGTTCCAAGCTGGGTTGAAAGCAAATATTCAGCGATATGTTTTGAGTAAAAACCCGCGTTCGCTAGAGGAAGCAATAGCAATTGCGTCACAAGAAGAAGAGAACAACAAAATCCACGAAGCGTCGGTGCGAAGCTCAGAACTTGGGAGAGCAAACATCGTGCAAAATGAAATTGTTAGTGAATTAACTAGTCAAATAGCAAAACTTAGCACAGAAGTGCAAGCATTGAGAGCACAAGCAAACACAGTAAATGTTGAGGAGCAAGGAACCAGAAACAATAATTCAGAATTTAGAGGGAATTTTTTTCGAAGCACACATAGAGGTCGGGGGTCGTACACTCACTACAATAGGGGGCGAGGTCAGGTAAATTTCAGATGCAATTATTGTGGAGGTGCAAATCATAAGCTATCAGAGTGTTATTTAAAAGATAGAGATATGAGAGAACAAAGACAAACAAGAAATAGGTCTAATTCACGAGATCGCAATTTTTCCAGGGAGAGAAATAATCAAAATTATGGGCAAAATTTAAACTTCAGAGGGAGAAGGTATTAACTAATTTTTGTTGTGAAAGGGTAGACCCTTCTCCTAACAGCTCATACCCTTACAGTTTGCCGATGATAGATGTTGAAATAAATGGTGTTCAATGTCATTGTCTTTTGGATTGTGGAGCATCAATTTCCCTCCTTGGCCCCAGTATTTTTGAAAAGTTAGAAAAAAAGAGTTTGCAGGAAATTAAATATAACATTTCAGCTAGAGTCGCAAATGGTGGAGAATTAGAAATCAAAGGTTGTTACAAAATTGTTTTAAAGCTTCAAAATTTATTTTTAGAGCAGATTTTTTACATCGCGAAGTATGACTTCAGCAACTGTTATCAGGGCATCCTAGGATTTGATTTTTTACCCGACTACGGCAAAGCCTAAAGGAAGGGTTATGTTTTTATCAGTCTGGCTATGTTTGTGGTTAAGGATGTTCCACCATAGCTCCTAAACTATTTCTTCGATTTTGATGAATGAGGTGCCAATCGATTCGTTTTCGAGTCTCGAGTGTCATAGGCTACTTTTTATTAGAATTTAACAAGAGGAAAGATCGATTATTCCTAGACAAGCACCGATTTTTACCGATATTTTCGGAGCTAAGTGTGTTTCAGTTCAAACAAAAGTCGCAATCAACAATGAATTTCCAGTTTGAATTTCCAGGCTGACCTAGATTTTAGCATGAAATTAGTTAAAAGCATTTGAATGAAGCAGTAATTGACGTCGGAACAGAACATATCCGCCGCAAATTTTATCCCCCTCTTTCCCGCATGGGACATTTCCGCCTCGACTCCTATCCCCCCTCCCCCTGACTGGCACAGGACAAATCCGCCGCGCCATTTCCAAGGGTGAGAAAGGGGTTACTGGTTTAAAATTTTCATTCTTGGCGACACATCTTCATTTGGCGACAAAGACCAAATCAAAAAAGCGGAATTTATTCCCGGACTACTTATATTAGGGGGGAAATCGCAAAGAAGTCAGAAAAAAAAAACACACACACACGATGCAGTGTAAATCAATTTAAACTTCGCCAATTTTAGTTCGCCAAATATTACACTCTACCAGCTCAATCGGCAGATTTGTCCTGTCGTACAGAAACGGCGGGGAGAGACGCGGCGGGAATGTCTCACGAGGTGGATGATAGAGATAAATTTTGCGGCGGAAATGTCCTGTGCCCATTGACGTTCGAAGACGAATTTTCGCAAAGGGCCAAGTTTACGTCGCATTTTGTTCGGTAAGGACATTGGAGGGTTTATTTATAAGCGATCTGGACCCACGGAAACTTTTAAGCAACCCTCATGATTCAGCGTCTTTGATGGAATTGGAAAGGCTGAGAAGTTTTGACACTGCTCAATAAAAATTACCCAAATAACTTTTCATTCTTTTTGTTATGTGCATTTAATTTTGTAATGTATATTTATTTGCTAATATACAGTGGAGTAAAATAAAAAAGTTTTAAAAACCTGTAACCAGACTACAAAAAAGCTCTAAAAATTCAGAAATAATAACAAGTTTAAAAACTATAACCCGACTACAAAAAAAAAAAAAAAAAAGCACTGAAAGGTAAGAAACAAGGTAGGTGCTATTTAATATCATCGTCTTATTAAATAAAACAAGACGTTTGATATCTTAGCTATACCTGTTTATTTAGTTCTACGACTTGAATCGTTTGCAAGCTCCACATTAACAACATAATTCAATTCAAATGCTGTAGTCGTGCGTTGTCAACTACAGAAAGCAAGCATTTAAACTTAATTCACAAGCAAACATAATAGTTTGATCTATATGTATACATGAATGGTAAATTAGGTTATAATGTTATTCTATCAAATTGTTTTTCTGTAGTTGACAACGCACGACTACAGCATTTGAATTGAATTATGTTGTTAATGTGGAACTTGCAGACGATTCAAGTCGTAGAACTAAATAAACAGGTATAGCTAAGATATCAAACGTCTTGTTTTATTTAATAAGACGATGATATTAAATAGCACCTACCTTGTTTCTTACCTTTCAGTGCTTTTTTTTTTTTTGTAGTCGGGTTATAGTTTTTTAAACTTGTTATTATTGCAGTATAGGAATGCAAACATAAATTTGCATAACAACACCTTGCAAATCATGAACACGAGAATACCAATTTTATTGGGGAGTACTACTGTTAACGTGGTTGAAGATGTGGGAGAAGAGATTAAATTAAAACTTAAAAAGAAAATCCTTATTCCACCACATTCAAGCTCAATCATTTTTGTTGACATACCGGTTTTGACAGAGAATTGCATTAGTGCTAGTATCAGACAAAGTCCAAAGTTAAAAAGCGTGACTTTTGAGGATGAGAAAATTAATATTGACCATATAAACAAACAAGCGGAAATCACAATTAATAACACCACAGATTCAGCTGTTTTTCTAAATAAACACACTAATATTTGTTATGTTAACAATTTTGATGAACTACCCTCGGACATTCCAGTTTCTAGGGATTTACCAGAACCATTGTCAGAAAAAGATTTTAACATGAGTGGGTTGAGCGCAAATTTAAAATCAAAGATTTTCAACATTTTAAAAGACCATGAGTCTGCTTTTGCTAGGACAACAATGGAGTTAGAGGAAGCACACACAGAGCCTCATAAAATTCAACTACAACATAATCACCCAATAAAATGTCCTGTATACAAAATTCCATTCAGTTTACGGGCAGAGTTTAGGAAGCAAATTCAAGATTTAGAAGCAGCAAATATTATTTCAAAATCAAAGTCATTGTATAACACACCAGCACTTTTTGTAAGGCAAACAAATAAATGGAGAATGGTTCTCGATTTCAGGAAATTAAATGAAATTACTGTCACGCAAGATTTTGAAATTCCGACATTAGATGACATTTTGCATGAAATTTCGGGATCTAATTATTTTAGTTCTCTTGATTTAAAGACTGCATTCAATCAAATTCCAATTGACAAGAAAGATAGGCACAAAACAGCTTTTTCTACTCCTGATGGAGATAAGTTTGAGTTTAATCGCATTTGTTTTGGTCTCCGTAATGCACCGAAAGCATTCCAGCAAATTGCTACTAATGCATTGGGAGACTTACTTCACAAAGGAGCACTTGTTTATATAGATGACATTCTTCTATATTCAAAAACTCAAGAGGATCACTTGAAATTACTTGAGGAAGTTCTTAATCGTTTCGAGAAAATTAGATTAAAATTTAATCCAGAGAAGTGTCAGTTTTTCACGAAATCATGTAAATTTTTGGGATTCATTGTGACCCCCCAGGGTTTGCATATCGACAAAGACAAAACTGTAACTATAAACGAATTTTTACCACCTAAGGATCAAAAGTCCGTAAAGTCATTTTTGGGATGTTGTAATTTCTACCGCAGGTATATTAAGAATTTTGCAAAAAGAGCTTTACCTCTTACTAATTTACTTAGAAAAGATACTCCTTTTGTTTGGGACAAAGCTGCTCAAGATGCTTTCGAAGACATTAAACAGGCAATATTAAGCCCTCCTGTGTTAGCCTTGCCTGACCCAAATGCAGAGTTACAAATCACCACAGATGCTTCTTCTTTGGGTATTGGGGCAGTTCTCGAACAAAAGTGTAAAAACGGTGAAGTGAAACCATTATACTTCTATTCCAAAAAGTTAAACCCGTCTCAATCAAAATATAGTGCAACTGTTTTAGAGTTTTTTGCAATCTATTCTGCCTTATCCTTCTTCAGATCATTTTTAATTGGTAGA
>JAXGGA010022059.1:0-15616 GCA_038373865.1 Uloborus plumipes | reverse complement strand
TTTCCAAAATTTCTACAATCCAGGACAAAACTCAGTAATAAGGTACCCACTCGCAAAAAAACGCTAATTTTAATCACTAAACGATAAACGATTTTAGTGCCTAACTAATTACATACAATTTCTTAACCGCCTTTTGAAGTATGTGCCTTCTATAAATTGTTAACTAACCTAACTGACTACCCTCAGAATCCTTTAATATTAATTTAATTAAAAACTAATTTTTGTTCAGTCTTTAAAATTAAACCTAGTTAGGTTTGGTAGTGTATAGAATGAGACTGCAAAAGGCAATTAAAAATTAAGAAACTAACATATAATGAGGTACACTGCGATGCAAAAGTTTAGACAAAATGCAAATACGTGAATAAAAAGAAAATTATTCAACGAAATGCTTTCAAATTTCTACTGTAGGTACACAATATGGTCCCAAATACGTGTCTGGAGTACTTATAACTATAACTGGAATCAAATTTTGGATATTACAAAAGATATTTTTTAACATTGTTACAAAAGTTTAGACAATAGTCAGATTTTATGCAAATATCCCTTGAAATGTGATTGGTGGTGGAAATGCGGGACTGTATTATTCATTTATAAAGTGCAGAGATTGCTGAATAGATAATCGAAATCTCAAAAGCTCTTTAGTTCTCGTGTAAAGAAGATGAGAAAGTTTGGAAGCCGAAATTTGAAAAGGAACCTACTTTATTAATTTTGTGTCTTTTAAATCGGCTCTAGTATGGTAGTACATTGTTTTTCACTTGTGGAGAGCAAATTCAGACATGCGTATCGACCAAAAAGTTCAAGAAAAATTATATTTCTTAATTATGAAGAAATTGCAAAAACGGCTCAGACTGACGATTCGCCCCTTAATCCTACAAAACTTCAATTTGGGTCAAAAACAGCACGTGACAGCATAAGTAGATGAACAACTGAATCGGAATGCATAAAAAAAAACAAAGAATTGTGCTTGAGCCTTTTCGGACAGAGTGTCCCAAATAAGCCAGATTTTATTGGTAAAAGCAGCACAGCATATGGTCATTGGATATTTCTCAAGTTCCGCGAAAAGAATTATAATCCATCTAGGCCATCCCAATTTTAATATTTTTTATCAAAGTAAGTACCATTCATTTTTTAGTCACGATGATACATATGCTGCTTTTCACATTAAAATCTGGCTTATTTGGGACACTCTGTCCGAAAAGGCTCAGGCACAATTCTTTGTTTTTTTAATGCATTCCGATTCAGTTGTTCATCTACTTATGCTGTCACGTGCTGTTTTCGACCCAAGTTGAAGTTTTGTAGGATTAAGGGGCGAATCGTCAGTCTGAGCCGTTTTTTCAATTCCTTCATTATTAAGAAATAAAATTTTTCTTGAACTTTTTGGTCGGTACGCATGTCTGAATTTGCTCTCCACAAGTGAAAAACAATGTACTACCATACTAGAGCCGATTTAAAAGACACAAAATTAATAAAGTAGGTTCATTTTCAAATTTCGGCTTCCTAACTTTCTCAACTTCTTTATACGAGAACTAAAGAGCTTTTGAGATTTTGATTATCTATTCAGCAATCTCTGCACTTTATAAATGAATAATACAGTCCCGCATTTCCACCACCAATCACATTTCAAGGGATATTTGCATAAAATCTGACTATTGTCTAAACTTTTGTAACAATGTTAAAAAATATCTTTTGTAATATCCGAAAATTTGATTCCAGTTATAGTTATAAGAACTCCAGACACGTATTTGGGACCATATTGTGTATCTGCAGTAGAAATTTGAAAGCATTTCGTTGAATAGTTTTCTTTTTATTCACATATTTGCATTTTGTCTAAACTTTTGCATCGCAGTGTAGATATTAAAATAGTGTTACAAATCTTGTAAATAGTTGTTGTTTTTCCTGCCTTGCATCATTTTCATTAGTTTTGGTTTTATCTGACGTCATGTTGCAAAAGTATCTGAAGATATCACTTTTATCACTAGTATACCGGCCCTGTAACGTTTTGTAGTTTTTACACTTGCCCTGCATGGCAAGTGTAAAAACTACAAAACGTTACAGGGCCGGTATACTAGTGATAAAAGTGATATCTTCAGATACTTTTGCAACATGACGTCAGATAAAACCAAAACTAATGAAAATGATGCAAGGCAGGAAAAACAACAACTATTTACAAGATTTGTAACACTATTTTAATATCTACACTGCGATGCAAAAGTTTAGACAAAATGCAAATATGTGAATAAAAAGAAAACTATTCAACGAAATGCTTTCAAATTTCTACTGCAGATACACAATATGGTCCCAAATACGTGTCTGGAGTTCTTATAACTATAACTGGAATCAAATTTTCGGATATTACAAAAGATATTTTTTAACATTGTTACAAAAGTTTAGACAATAGTCAGATTTTATGCAAATATCCCTTGAAATGTGATTGGTGGTGGAAATGCGGGACTGTATTATTCATTTATAAAGTGCAGAGATTGCTGAATAGATAATCGAAATCTCAAAAGCTCTTTAGTTCTCGTGTAAAGAAGATGAGAAAGTTTGGAAGCCGAAATTTGAAAAGGAACCTACTTTATTAATTTTGTGTCTTTTAAATCGGCTCTAGTATGGTAGTACATTGTTTTTCACTTGTGGAGAGCAAATTCAGACATGCGTATCGACCAAAAAGTTCAAGAAAAATTATATTTCTTAATTATGAAGAAATTGCAAAAACGGCTCAGACTGACGATTCGCCCCTTAATCCTACAAAACTTCAATTTGGGTCAAAAACAGCACGTGACAGCATAAGTAGATGAACAACTGAATCGGAATGCATAAAAAAAAACAAAGAATTGTGCTTGAGCCTTTTCGGACAGAGTGTCCCAAATAAGCCAGATTTTATTGGTAAAAGCAGCACAGCATATGGTCATTGGATATTTCTCAAGTTCCGCGAAAAGAATTATAATCCATCTAGGCCATCCCAATTTTAATATTTTTTATCAAAGTAAGTACCATTCATTTTTTAGTCACGATGATACATATGCTGCTTTTCACATTAAAATCTGGCTTATTTGGGACACTCTGTCCGAAAAGGCTCAGGCACAATTCTTTGTTTTTTTAATGCATTCCGATTCAGTTGTTCATCTACTTATGCTGTCACGTGCTGTTTTCGACCCAAGTTGAAGTTTTGTAGGATTAAGGGGCGAATCGTCAGTCTGAGCCGTTTTTGCAATTTCTTCATAATTAAGAAATATAATTTTTCTTGAACTTTTTGGTCGATACGCATGTCTGAATTTGCTCTCCACAAGTGAAAAACAATGTACTACCATACTAGAGCCGATTTAAAAGACACAAAATTAATAAAGTAGGTTCATTTTCAAATTTCGGCTTCCTAACTTTCTCAACTTCTTTATACGAGAACTAAAGAGCTTTTGAGATTTTGATTATCTATTCAGCAATCTCTGCACTTTATAAATGAATAATACAGTCCCGCATTTCCACCACCAATCACATTTCAAGGGATATTTGCATAAAATCTGACTATTGTCTAAACTTTTGTAACAATGTTAAAAAATATCTTTTGTAATATCCGAAAATTTGATTCCAGTTATAGTTATAAGAACTCCAGACACGTATTTGGGACCATATTGTGTATCTGCAGTAGAAATTTGAAAGCATTTCGTTGAATAGTTTTCTTTTTATTCACATATTTGCATTTTGTCTAAACTTTTGCATCGCAGTGTAGATATTAAAATAGTGTTACAAATCTTGTAAATAGTTGTTGTTTTTCCTGCCTTGCATCATTTTCATTAGTTTTGGTTTTATCTGACGTCATGTTGCAAAAGTATCTGAAGATATCACTTTTATCACTAGTATACCGGCCCTGTAACGTTTTGTAGTTTTTACACTTGCCCTGCATGGCAAGTGTAAAAACTACAAAACGTTACAGGGCCGGTATACTAGTGATAAAAGTGATATCTTCAGATACTTTTGCAACATGACGTCAGATAAAACCAAAACTAATGAAAATGATGCAAGGCAGGAAAAACAACAACTATTTACAAGATTTGTAACATTGCCCCCTTCCCAAGGACTGCACGTCCCGGGCAGTACAATCCCCAGAAAGGAAGCAAGGGAAGACTTACAGATGCACACATTACATGATGACCAATCATAAACATGATAAACAATAACAATGAGAACATGAACGAAATAATAACATTGATAGAGTAATTATTACAAACAATTAAAGGCAAAAGTTATTTACAAAATTTACAAACAAATTACCATGGTAGCTTTAGATTTACTTTACGAACTATGGCCATAGTATGGGGCTAGCCGATCATAATGGACAACCCTAGGTTTTGAATGTGATGACTTCTGGATCCTCACTACGACGTCGTTCAGCCGGTGGAGAACTGTGTAAGGTCCATCCCAATGCGACTGCAATTTGGGTGACAGACCTTTACGTCGGATGGGATTCCATAGCCACACCTTGTCACCTTCTTGAAAGTCATGGCCAGTGGACCTTGTGTCGTATCGGGTCTTCATTTTCTCCGTCGCGATGTTGATTCGCTCCCGTGCGAAGTGATGAACGTCCTCCAACCGGGCCTGGAGATCCTGGACGTACTCCTCAGGCGATGAAGGCGCATCTGGAGGGAGACCGAAGACGAGATCACAAGGCAGCCGAAGCTCTCGGCCGAAGAGCATCTGTGATGGGGAATATCCGGTGGTCTCGTGGACAGCACTGCGGTAGGCCAGCAGGAACAGAGGAAGTTTCTTGTCCCAATCCTGTTGATTTTTGGAGACCATAAGCGAGAGATTATTAAGGATTGTCCTGTTGAATCTCTCCACCATGCCGTCCAATTGTGGGTGTAGTGGTGTCGTTCGAGTTTTCTCAATTTTGAGGATTTTACATAGGCCCTTAAACACAGCAGAGATGAAGTTTCTCCCCTGATCGGAATGGATCTGCAAGGGTGTCCCATATCTCGAGATCCAATTCTGGACTAGAGTCTCTGCTACAGTGGTAGCTTCTTGATCCGGAATGGAATACGCTTCGGGCCATTTGGTGAAATAATCAATGGAAACGAGGATGTATTTGTTCCCATCAGTAGTTTTCGGTAGAGGACCAAGAATGTCGATCCCGATTCGTTCGAAAGGAGCTCCTACGTTGTAAAGATGTAGCTTCCCGCGGCTTCTTCTCTTCGGTCCTTTACGGGCAGCACAGGCGTCACAAGAATGACACCACTTCTCCACGTCATCCTTCGCTTTGCTCCAGAAGAAGCGCTCTCGAACCTTGTGGAGGGTTTTCAGGATACCGAAGTGTCCTCCAGTCGGACTACTGTGCAACTCCTTTAGAACGTCTGGAATTCTTGATCTGGGAAGGAGTAACTGCCATTTGAATGCTTTACCATCGTCAGATTCCCATTTCCGATACAGGACGCCATTTCGCAACTGGAGAGATTTCCATAGAGCCCAGTATCTTTTCGTTGCAGGACTGTAGATAGAAATGTCTTGCCAGCTAGGTCGCCGACTGTCTTTCTCCATTAACTCTATGATAGGCTTTAGGTCTGGGTCTTCAAGCTGATCTTTTCTAACTTGGTCGTCACTCCATTGATCAGGATCTGAAGATGGTGATGTAGCAGTAACTTGACAGGCAGTAGGGATTGTCGTCCCGTACTGTTTCTCTATTCGGGAGCAATAATGGCAGTTCTCGGAACAAGGTCTTCTTGATAATGCATCAGCATTACCGTGTGACAAACCTTTTCGGTGCTTAATCTCGATGTCATATTCCTGGAGCCGCTGTATCCACCTGGCTACCTGGCCCTCTGGATTCTTGAAATTCAAAAGCCAAGTTAAAGAGGCATGATCAGTCCGGAGCAGGAATTTACGGCCGTAGAGGTAATGATGGAAATGTTCTACAGCTTTAACTATGGCGAGCAATTCCTTTCTCGTGACACAATAATTTCGCTCCGACTTGGATAAGCATTTGCTCCAGTAGGCGATGACATGTTCGTTACCGTCTATTTCTTGAGATAAAACAGCTCCAACGCTCTCGTGGCTCGCATCAGTGTCAAGTATGAAGGATTTTCCAGGCTGAGGATAAGAGAGGATAGGCGTTGATGTTAATGCCTCCTTCAGTTGTAGAAATGCATCCTCGCATTCTTTGGACCAATCAAATTTTTGTTTGCTTTCCGTCAGCTTATGCAAAGGTCGAGCAATGTTGGAAAAACCCTTCACAAACTTCCTGTAGTACGTGCAGAGCCCCAGAAAACTTCGCAGCTGATGGACATTTTCGGGGCGGCTCCAATTCTTGACTGCGGATACCTTGTCTGGATCTGTTCGTACGCCCTCGGAGGAGATAATGTGACCAAGGTAGTTCACCTCACGGCGGAACAAATTACATTTGGACGGGCTCAACTTCAGGTTGGCTTCCTTAAGCTTTTGCAGCACCTTCCTAAGATTAGCCAAATGTTCCTCAAAACTGCGTCCTATGATGATAATGTCGTCCAAGTAGACAAGACAGGATTCATAAGACAGTCCTCGTAACACTGATTCCATAAGACGCTCGAACGTGGCTGGTGCATTGCAGAGGCCGAAGGGCATCACTTTGAACTGCCACAAGCCTTGTCCGGTTGTAAACGCCGTCTTCTCTCGGTCGTCGGGGTGTATCTCCACCTGCCAGTAGCCGCTCTTTAAATCCAGGGTCGAAAACCACTTGTGTCCGGAAAGGGTGTCCAGAGTGTCATCGATCCGTGGAAGAGGGTAACTGTCCTTCTTGGTGATGTCATTCAGGCGTCGGTAATCAACACAAAATCTGGTGGAGCCGTCTTTCTTTCGGACCAAGACGATAGGGGATGCCCAAGGACTGGATGAGGGTTCGATGACGTCATTCTCCTGCATCTCTTTTACGAGGATCTCAACCTCTTCCTTCTTGGCGAACGGTAGTCGTCTTGGATGCTGCTTGATAGGGGGATGATCTCCAGTGTCGATCCTATGCTGCGTTAAATTCGTGCGACCAACATCCTCGGATGTAGATGAAAACACCTGCTTGAAGTTGTCCACCAACTTTTCCGCAGCGTATCTTTGATCCTTCGATAATGGTGCACTCCCAATTAATTTCGAAGTCAAGGACTCGGAAGACACAGTCTCGGAGGAATCAATTCTTCTGATGATGCAGTTTACGGGAGTACAAGTTGCCAACACTTCTCCTTTCTTAATATTCCTCGGTCTTTCACTTACATTGGCGACTCTCACAGGAACTGCATTCCTTGAAAGGTCCACAAGCGTAGATGCCACTAGTACTCCTTTTGGGCTATTACTCTGGTTAGGATATTCAATTAGACCGAATTTAAAACCGTTATTTTCCTTGATGGAGCCAGGTATTAGTACTTCTGATCTAGAGGGAATCGATAAATCTGTTTGGGCTATTATTTGATGAGCGGATTTTAAGTTATTTTCGGTATTGAAAATCACTATGTCTTCCCTCATCGAGTGCAGCTCATTATTTTTAAAGTCAATAGAAAAATCAAATTTTCTCAAAAAGTCCAGTCCGAGAATGAAGGGATCTGTAATGTCAGCTACGAATGCCGTGTGGTGGTAAGTGGCACTCCCGAACATTATTTCTAAGTTCACTTTTCCTTCAATCTTGATTTTGTCACCTGTCACAGTTTGAAGAGTAACGCAGGGCGGCGTCCATAAGATCTTGAGACCAAATTGATGAGCCACATCAGTCTTAATAATGGTAACGTTGGCTCCTGTGTCCACAATCATTTCGCAGGGAAACCCATTCACGTATGCGTAAATGAAAAGTCCGTTGCAGTCGCCACTTCTTGGGGAAATCTGGAAAACTTTGGGAGACGTCTTCTTTTCTTGGCGAGCTTCGCAATTCCTTCGTACGTGGCCCTCACCGCCACATTTCCAGCACTTCAGTGGTTGTCTACTCTGGTCTTTGCGAGCAGTAATCTTCTTCAGGGTCCCCGAGATCTCGTTGATTTGTCGCTTAATTTCCGAGAGACAAGTTGAGTCCAAATCCGGGTCACTCACTTCTACGCCTCTGATTGTATGGCGATCCTTGCGGGATGTTTGCTGTGCAGCCTCGAACTTCATTGCGTAGACCAGACCGGATTTAAGATCCTTAATGTCCGCCATCCGGAGAGCCATCTGAACTTCTGGATTTCGCACTCCATCTACGAAGTAGTTCAGGGCCAGGCTATCGCGAACACCCGAAGGACAGTCCGAGAAGGCGAGATGGGAAAGCCTCTCAACGTCTGCTGCAAAAACTTGTAGAGTCTCTCCAGCCCTCTGGAGTCTGGATTTCAGCTGGAGTTGGCTGAATTCTTTTTGGCATGCTTCGCCAAAGCGAAGCTCCAAGGCCGATGATAAGGCATCGAAGTCGCGGTGCTTGTCCTCTGGGAAGGTCTGTAGTATGTCGGCTGCATCCCCTCTCAGCGAGGCTGCAAGGTGACAGGCTTTCGTGGAAGAGTCCCAGGAGTTTGCTTCTGCAACGATGAGGAACTGCTTCTTGTAAATATTCCACGAGGTCTTCCCGTCAAACGTGGCCAGTTTGATGGACGGGCGAGAAGTTCCAGCTGCAGCTACACAGTCACTTGAGTTGTTGGAGGATGCTGATAATTTCGATTCAAGTTCTTTAATTTTCTTTTCCACATGATTTTCTACTGTGGTGATTCGATCTTCAACGCTGTCAACTTTCTCTTCTAGAGCCTCCACTTTATTTTCCATATTGGTAAATTTACTTTCCACCAAACTTTTCATTGACGTTAGATCGCATTTAATTTCTTCAGCTAGATCCTTTTTTAATTGTTCTTGATTAGTAGCCAGAGTCGCCATATCACTCTTAAACTGTTCTTGATTCGCAGCCATGTCATTTTTAACAGCGTTGATCGCATCAAGGAGTTGTTTCAGTTGTTCATCCATTGCTCGAGTAATTACCATAAAATTCCGAAGTCGAAAAGTCCGCAGGAAGAAAAGTCCAAGTTCACAGATAATTCCAAGAAAGTCCTTGAAGATGCCCCACGTTGGGCGCCAAAATTGTAACGAGTCCGTAGCACCTTCAACTTTCTTCAAATGAGCATTCCAATCTTGAGGAAGTAACTATAAATTTATTTACAAGTATGTACACTATTTACAATAAGAGCAGAAAACAATTGCTAAACATCAGCAATTAGGCAGCAAACACTACACTGTACTCTCAACAGTAATTCAGCACCACGTATCTAACGTGAACAGTAATTAAGCAATTACAAAAGCAAAACAACCATCCGTCCAAGCGAACGAAAACGAGCATCTCAGAAAACCCATCTGAGAAAAACTAACTGACTTGTGTTCAAGGCCAGCTTTTTATACTCTGAAGGACATTTCTACTACGTTCTAGAAATATCTGGAGTATTCTGTTTATTCATAAATTCGAACAATTCCATTGAGAAAGTTCTAGCGATAAAAAGAAAAAGAAAAAAAAGAAAACACTCCGAGCGAAAAATGTCTTCACGCTTATTAAATGCAGGGCAAGTGTAAAAACTACAAAACGTTACAGGGCCGGTATACTAGTGATAAAAGTGATATCTTCAGATACTTTTGCAACATGACGTCAGATAAAACCAAAACTAATGAAAATGATGCAAGGCAGGAAAAACAACAACTATTTACAAGATTTGTAACAATAGTTTATCGTTTAGAGATAAAAAATATTGTTTATCTTATGAGTGAGTATTTTTTTCAGTGGATCTTTGTACTGAAAAAGTTCAAAAAATTTAATTAATAGGTATGGGTAAAAAATTTTATGTAAATGTTATTGATTATTTTTTGCTTTTTAGCCTACTTTCCCGTTAAAAATAAAAGAAAGACGAAAAAAGTATTAAAAGTAGCTTAATGCATCTAAAAAATATCGCCAAGTCCAAAAAATATCGCCAAGTTGAAAAAAATATCGCCAAGTCCAAAAAATATCGCCAAGTTAAAAAAATAAAAAAGTAAAATGAATATCGAAAAATTAAAAATTTGAAAGTAGGGTATTGAGATGGGGAATTTGTGTGTCGGTCGGTCGGTCGGTCGGTCTGTCGGTCTGTCTGTCCCCCCCTAATAACTTTTGAATGAACATTCCGATTTGGACAAACTTTTTTTGTTGGAAAGATCTCGGCGAGTACAGCTCATTCCCACATTTGATTTTTCGATTTGAAGTTTTTGGTTCAACTTTGAACCGTTCAAACAACCTGTCCCGCGATGCTAACTTTTGAGTGAACAATCCGATTTGAACAAACTTTTTTTTGTTCGAAGGATCTCAGCAAGGATACTTCATTACCCTATTTAAATTTTCCATTTGTGCATTTTTTCGTTCAACATTGAACCGTTCAAGCAACCTTTCCCCACCTAATAACTTTTGAGTGAACCGTCTGAATGGAATAAACTTTTTTTTGTTTGAAAAATCTCGGAGAGGCTTTCCCATACATTTCCATATTTCGCTTTTTGATTTGAACCATTTTTTGTTCAATATTGAACCGTTCAGAAAAAAATTTTAACATGAGAGCCTACTGGGAAATTTAAATTGAATGTTGATTCTGAACTTAAAGGCGGATTTCCTTCAAACTAACTTTGTAAGAAAACGTTTTGATAAAAAATGTATGTAAAGTACTTTTCTGAATAATCTTCTGTGAGGACTCTGATTCCGACTCCGACTCCGCAAACATGGCGGAAATGCAGGCTCAGAAAAAAAAATGACTGACTGTGCAGACGATTTTTTGTTTATTTATTCATTTGTTTTATTTTATTTATTATTATTTTTTTTTTTGGCAGACTATTTTTTTTGTAACAAAAATAGTTTTATTCACGGGAGTATTTTATTCTTTATTTATATTTAACAACTGGCAACGGATTAAAAGTGAAATTCGAGACATTTTATCAACGGACGAGTTTTTTTTTTTCTTTATTTTTCTTTCTTTGATAAAATGTGTTTTCATGTACTTTGTACTTTTAATTTGTTTTTGAAAACAATTGAGGAATTTTTCTTCGGAAGAACTATAGCAGTTACATTCTTTAAAAGGTGCGACAAAACTTTATTTATTCATTTATTTACTTTTTATGTGTCTATTTCATCTGATGAGAGGGGTATATTTTGTTTTTAGAAATCATCTTTAAGTGCTAAAAAGGTATGTTTGACATAATTTTTAGTCTCAGATAATCAAGAGAATAATGATCAGATGCTAGAATGCCGATGTCGATTTACGGGAAAGTAGGCTCGTTTAGTTCTTGACAGAACTTCTTGTTAGTTGCTTTAAGTTTGTTTAAGGTTATGTTGGTTCCTACAGTAACACAGTCCCAAGCAAAGTGGGGCAAGGTGCAGCAAAAATTAAGGATTGGAAAGCATTTGACAAGGAGAGGGCACTGCGGGGAAGGCAAAGGCATAGTTATGCCCCACACACCCCCATTTGCTTTATGCAAAAAAATGTTAAAACACGTTATCATGAAAGCTGAACATTTGAAACACGATTGCAGAGAATTTTGTGCTTAAAAGGTTACTATAGAGCATCTTGGTGATGATTTTAGAACACATTTGATATGAAAGCCACATAAATATAATGAATGTATTAGTCTAGAATACAAAATACATTTTAGATTTTGTTGATTTCTAATTTTTCATACACAAAATTATTTTTAAATAAAAAACAAAACCGCCATTGAAAAACAACCGGGAACTAAAAAGAAAAAAATAATGCATAATATTTACACACATTTTCTTACCCATACCTATTAACTAACTTTGTTTAACTTTTTCAGAACAAAAATCCACTGAACAAAACACTCACTAATAAGATGAACAATATTTTTTAACTTTAAACGATAAACTATTTTAATACTTACCTCAGTATATGTTAGTTTCTTAATTTTTAATTACCTTTTCAGTCTCATTATATACACTACTTAACCTAACTAGGTTTAATCTTAAAGACTCAACAAAAATTTGTTTTTAATTAAATTAATGCTAAGGGATTCTGTAGGTAGTCAGTTAGGTTAGGTAACAGATTTTAGAAGGCAGAGACTTCAAAAGGCCGTTAAGAAATTGTATATAATTAGTTGGGTATTAAAATTGTTTATAGTTTAGTGATTAAAATTAGCGTTTATTTTGCGATTGGGTATCTTATTTAGTGGGTTTTTGTATTGGATTGTAGAAATTTTGGAAAATATTTTATAATTTTCTATTAGTTGAAAGTGTTTCATTGTTGTGAAGAATGGTAGTTTTGCATGTTTAGAAGATACTGTCGGCCCCGCTTAAACAAATACTGTCGGTTCCAAGAAATATTATTCGTTTAACGGGGTATTCGATTTAGATGGGATCTTTAACATTACGTCTGTGGCATCGGTTCCAAGATATTTTATTCGTATAAGCGGGGTATTCATTTATCCGTTATCCGATTAAGCGGGGACGACAGTACCTAAAAAATTAATGTTTAAGAGTAATATAGTGCTTTTTAAAGTTCTTTACGCTATGATACCGGGTAAAAAAGAAGAAAAAAAATGAGAACATTTAAAAAAAAAAAAAAAAATTCATCCCTCCCAAAAAAGCTGAAAATTTACAATTTTTTTGGTTTTTCAGGCTTTTTCCTGGATCAGAAGGTGTTATTCGATCTCAATATATTTTTTAAATTTCAGAAGGCTTCACCAATCGTAACTTTTCCGTCCAAGAGCATTAAAATAAGCATTGAAACGAAAACTTTAAAAAATTGCTAAAAACACATGAAAATTTTCATTTTTTTCAAAATTTCAGGCTCGTTGCGGGAACGGAAGATATTATCCGATTTCAAATTTTTTTTTTTTTGTTTTGTAAGTCTTCACCAATCGCAACTTTTCCGCACTCCGATCGGATCCGATTCCACGATTCGAAAATAAAAACTTTGTTTTTTTCGCTCCACCCTAGTGCACATTCGTAAATTCTTGTTCGAGTGGCAAAACTACTAGTGCCAGTCCTGGAGTACAGTGTTGCCCTACCTTTTTCTACAAACGGGTCGCACCTCATATTCAAATCATTCTCGCGAGCCAGAACACGTTAAATTTCAAAATAACATATGAATATATGTAACCTGAAAAGAAAATTACTCACAAATAATACACTGCTCGACATTGAAAATGCAACACCAAGAAGGAGTGGTCAGAAATTCATGCAAATTTCACCGTAGACGCACGTCACTGAGTTATGCAAATGATGTGAAATGCGCAGCTCTCCGACGCACGTGAAGTAAGATATAAGAGAATGAAGTTGAAAAGTGGGCTTTGTTCATGTTGGTTTTTCTGCCAGACTAATTATCGGAGAAATTTGGTTTTTGTCTCGAAGGATACGTGTGATAGGAGGAAATGCCACGCCGTCCTCAACGAAGACACTTCCAGCATATAGACGACTTTACAAGGGGTAGGGTGATCGGACTGAGAAGGGGAGGTTGGTCCATACGTCAAATTGCAGCCGATACCCACATGGATGCAAGCACTGTGCATCGGCTGTGTCGGAGATGGTTAGAAAGAGGAAATGTAGCCACATTGAGGGGTGCAAGTGCAGCCAGAGTGACGTCAGACCGCTTGGATCGACGGATTCACCGACAAGCTGTGGCGGACCCGCAAGTCACTTGTACGTCGATTCTGCAGCACGTGCAAGGTACCCTGGATGTTCCTGTGTCGACCAGAACCATTTCCCGTCGACTGGTTGCACGTGGCCTGCAATCACGGCGCCCGCTAAGAAGACTGCCATTGACCTCACAGCGCAGACTCCAACGTTTGGAATGGTGCCGGACCAGAGCGACGTGGATGACAGTATGGCAAACCGTAGTTTTATCAGATGAATCCCGCTTCTGTTTGTCCAGCGATAGTCATCGCATACGTGTGTGTGGCGTCGACGTGGAGAAAGATCGAATCCGGCAGTAACTGTGGAACGCCCCACAGCGCGACAACGTGGCATAATGGTTTGGGGCGCTATTGCATACAATTCCGTATCACCTCTAGTTCGTATTCGGGGCACTATGACGGCCCAACGATATGTAGATAATGTACTGCGGCCGGTGGCAATCCCCTACCTTCAGGGTCTGCCAAATGCAATTTTTCAACAGGATAACGCCCGGCCTAACAGTGCTCGAATCAGCCAACATGCTCTACGAGGTGTACAGATGCTTTCCTGGCCACCATACTCTCCTGACTTGTCACAAATCGAACATGTGTGGGACGTAATTGGACGTCGTTTGCAGAACCTGTCACTGCCTCGTTCAGAGGACGAACTGTGGCAAATGGTTGAAAGGGAATGGAGTGCCATCCCTCAGGACACCATCCGCAGGCTTATTGACTCCATGCCTAGACGTGTTTCTTCGTGCATCGCTGTCCGCGGTGGTCCTACTTCTTACTGAGCCGACGCCGTCCTCGCTCTAAATTTTGCTTATTTATTTTGAAATAAATATCACTTATTGTTCCATGCTGTCTCTGTCTTCTTACCAAATTTCATCAATTTCTGACCACTCCTTCTTGGTGTTGCATTTTCAATGTCGAGCAGTGTAGTTTCATTACTTGATGCTTATTTTATTAAATGTTTAACATGTTTTTCGGAAACCAATTTTGAAACTTTTGATTCTAAGTTTGTGATAGAGTCTTCCCGTGATTTTCTATTTGTAACATTGAACAAAACAACGGACCACCCATAAGACTTCAACGGGCCGGGTGTGGCCTGCGGGCCGCAGGTTGACCACTGGTATAATACTTGCTTTACTACGTATAAGGACGTAAAACAAAAAAAAAATGCAATGCACTTTTTTCGAAGAACAAAAATATACGTTTCCATGTTTTTTTGCAGTTAACTTTTTAATATGTATGCAAGACGTTTTTCAATTCCGTCTTACAAGAGTAGAAGCGTAGAGTTATTACTCTTGATGTATTTCATTTCACGATAACATCTATTTCAGTTCTGTAGCTGTTTTTTTATGAGTTTTGGCTTCATGTGATCGTAGCGTTCTTTGCAGGTAACGTATTTTTATTTTTAGAAAACCTAAAAATGAGCGAAAAAACTTTCCCTGAATAAAAAAAATGTATAAAATAAAGAAAATTTCTTACCTGAATTTCATAAAACAATTCCCCCAGAGCTCGCTGAGTCAATTTTGTTTTTGCATTGCAATCCGATTTGGTTTTGTGACAGTTAATCACAAGCAGGGCTTAATTTCTGAATACCGTTGTCAGATCACATTCTAATTCGAAATCGGTTATTTTTATAAAATAAGTAAAAATCAGCCTAAATTTTAAAGAATAAAAACTGAGGAACGCTGCTTTAGACCGTTGGTAACTTTTGATTAAGATTTCTAACTCAGCTTATATGCATTCGTATGCCGTAGAAAGCTATCTCAGAAAATATTGCAAGCTCTTAACACTTAACATCTTTCCTTCTCTAAAAAGATTGTAATAAGCAAGCGCAAATTGAACTTGACGATTCTAGTTTTTTATTAATTATTTTATTTTTCCAAGACAGATTATTTCTTCTGTAATCAATCAGTTATTTCTATGATAAAAGTGGAACACTATCCAAAGATACCACAGGTAGAAAAAAACCTATAAAAACATTAATCTGTTGACAGAATGCTTACAATCTTTTTCGTATCAAAAT
>JAXGGA010022058.1:0-15617 GCA_038373865.1 Uloborus plumipes | reverse complement strand
CTCAAGAACAAAAAGCTAAGTAAAGCTTTAAAGTAGTTAACAAGTAAATCTATCTGTGTTTGATACATGTGCTACTTTGATAGTTTACTTTTTTAGTTCACTTTTAGTTAGATGTTTTAGTTTACTTTTTTTTGCAATTTTGTAAATTTTAAATTTTTTATGGATTTTATAGCAATTTAAGAACGTCCCTAAAAAGGGACGCTAGGCACCATAGGCTGCATTGTTTACCCGTGTCTGATTTCTTGCTTAGAATCTATAATTCATATCAAAAGAAATTAGTAAATGTTTTTTGACTTAAAAAATAGATAATAATTGTTATTTTTTAAATTAAAAAATCTAAATAAATTAAATTAATAAATATATAAATTTAATTATACAATTTTCTTAAATATTTAATCTTTTTTTTTTTTTTTTTTTGAAATTACGAAAAATATTCAAGATAAATTTTGAAAGAAAACTATTTCAAAAATGCAATTCTTTAAAACACTAATATTTGATGTATTTGATTACTTTTCCATAACGCATTTAGGTGTTTTTTATTGTTTAGTTTGACTGTTGAAGAAGCCCTAAGCTGTTTCAAAAGCTTAGCACTTCACCTTGATGAAGAATTCAAGGATTGCATAATGTATATGCATTTGTTGTTTGAGAAAGGGGGTGGGGGGTTGCAGATTCAATTTCAGAATTCCCTGAACATGCCAATTTTAATCTCTACTGTGACAATTTATTTACTTCTCTTGCGCTCCTACTTGATAATTTGTCTCAGAAAGGTTTTATGCAAGAATCGGATTGAAAATTGCACATTAACTAAAGTTACGTTGTTCAAAAAAGAAAAGCTAGATATGATATTTTTTTAATTATTTTTCCTGTCCATTAAACACTATTCGTAATCAGTATACAAAATATCTTTGAAAAAAAAGTCAGGTATTAATGGGTTAATATGAAATTTAAGCAATCATTTCCGTGATTTTATGCGTATCTTATGTATAGAACACGTTGAAACGCGTTGCGTGTTAACAATCATTACCGTGTGGACTTACACAATGCATTTGAATAAAACTTCCGAAAATAAACCAAACTTTGCCATAAAATTTACAAATGCTCATTATTTGTTTAAGAAGTAGGTGTTTAAGAGGAAAAAATTCTCATTTTTAAATCTTACAATCGTTTACTTGGAACAGCGGTGTCCGCCTTTTCCTACCCGAGGGTCATACCTCATATTAAAATTATTCTCGAAAGCCAGAACATATATAAGAATTTCAGAATATTTTATTCTTTTTAACCGACTTCAAAAAAGGAGGAGGTTCTCAATTCAAAGCGTATACTTTTTTTTTTTTTGTTCGCAAATAGCATCTGATCTACTGAACCGATTTGGACGATTTTTGTTTTAATCGATAGGAGATGATGTAACTTAGGTACCATGTACTCATATGGCGATATTTGTTCACTAGAAAAAAAGTTATGATCAAAAAACTAACATTTCATGTCATTTAAAACAATATGTGCTATCGCAAATCCCTTACTTCAATAAGCGACCCGATGGTCAAGTGATTATGCGTGTCAGGTTGAAGTTCCTGATGGAATGAGATCGAGTCCAGGTCTGCAAGGATTTTTTTGAACGGCTACATGTTGTTTTTTTTTTTTTGGTTTTTTGAATGATTTTAATGATTGTAATGTCCTTATGCAGGTACATCCCCCCATGGGGATCTACCTCATATTTTTTTATAGTACAAAATGACAGTTTTGGTCGGATCTTTGTCAAAATTGGCCATGGGATCCTTCGATGCTGTAGAATTTTCTTATGGACGTTTGCGCCATTTTTGGGAGCTTTGAATCGATTGTTGCAATAAATGGTTTTTGATTTGCGGCACTTATATTATTTTTTTTTCAAAAATTATATACACAAGCAATTATAAAATGTTAATTTTTGTACCTTCATAAAATTCTGTATTTTATACCTTGCATTTACGTCAAATTCAAGGTAAAATTATAAGTCAAAAAATTCTGAAGATGATAAATATATGTTAAAAATTAAAGTAACTATTTTTTGTGATTTTCATATTGGTTGTGACCAAAAAACATCATTACAAACAAATAAAATGTGTCAAACACCATGAGTGTTGAGTTATTAGGCAAAATCTGCTGTGTAATGTTTTTTTGCACTGCGAGGTGGGGGGGGGGGGTATGAACGACCATTAAAGTGACACAAATTTTTAAAAAATAAGATTTTGATTTGTGGTGTTTGAAAAAAGCTAAAGAGTCCACTTTAGTTGAAAATTATTTTCCATGAAATGCAAAAACTTGCGCTATTTTAAAAAATCTTACTCTAACCCCTTCCCCCTCGCACATAACATCTGATCTACTTTAGTTGAAAATTATTTTCCATGAAATGCAAAAACTTGCGCTAATTTAAAAAGTCTTACTCTAACCCCTTCCCCCTCGCACATAACATCTGATCTACTGAACCGATTTGGAAGATTTTTTTTAATCGATAGGAGATGGTTAACTTAGGTAACATGTAGTTATATGACGATATTTGTTCACTAGAAAAAAAGTTATGATCGAAAAACTAAAATGTCATGTTATTTAAAACAATATGTGCTATCGTAAATCCTAACTTCAATGAGCGACCCGATGGTCAAGTGGTTAAACGCGTCGGGTTGAAGTTCCTGATAGAATGAGATTGAGTCCAGGTCTGCAAGGATTTTTTTGAACAGCTGCATAGCTTTTTAACTATATTTTGATTATTTTAAGTATATTTACACTAAAAAGAATAAAATAAAATATTTTTGGAAAAAAAATAGAACCGACTTCAGTTGAAAATTGCTCTAAAAAGTAAAAAATAATTTTTTTCTTTGAACGCCATCGAAACTACTTTTAAACATAAGTTTTGAAGTCGGCGCAAAAACAATGTATAGAACCATACGCAACTACAATTCAACTATAAATATAAATTTTAATGGATTCATTTCATTGATTACCACACATTAGTGTAATGGTACAAATATTCTGCTTTTAATTTTCAATGGTTTCTCTGAAAAAATGTTGGCAAAATATGGTTAAATATCATTTTACCTATCTTTTTTGCGCCGACTTCAAAACTTATGTTTAAAAGTAGTTTCGATGGTGTTCAAAGAAAAAAAATATTTTTTACTTTTTAGAGCAATTTCCAACTGAAGTCGGTTCTATTTTTTTTCCAAAAATATTTTATCAAATAAATTGAGAAAATAGTAAATGGAAAGATTGTTACAAGCCGATAATTGTTACTTCCATTACTTAATGCGCATTTTTTATTATTAAAAACTATTACTGTGTATTCATTTTCTCCGTCATAATTTTTACACTTAGCTTCCGGTTACCAGGTTAAATTTAGCCCTGTTAAATTTAACAAACTTCCGCTTTTTAACTGTTGATAGAAACGATGAAAAAATAATAATAGTAATAATCGAACTGAAGTTGACAATTAACGTTGATACATTTAACTCATTAGTTTCAAGGCTAAATCTAAGGAAGCGTATATTTGTGAAGTTCGGGCATTAAATATAGCTTAATATAAGTTTTAAACTTAAATGTTTTTGCTTACGTAAATATCCTCGTGTACTGCCAGCACAAAGAGTCAGGCAGCTCCGCTGGAAAGACGTTTGGAATGGACTTTTGGGAAGGACGTGTGGCAACAGGACGAGAGATGGAGATATTGGGGGTGGCCGGTGGAAGGAAGGCATGGAGGGAAGGGAAGTGTGTTGCGGCTGGAAGATGGCATGGTGGTTTTTTATTAGTTAAGTGCGTACTTGTTTGTAAGGGTGGAGGTTGTAGTAGTGTATTTTTCCAAGTATTGGAGTTTGTTGATATGTTGCTCTTAAAATGAGATTTTAATTAAATGTTATAAAAAATGATAATTAATAATAATAAAGAGAGGCATAACAGTGAAATATGACAAATGTTTCATGAGTTCACCTCAAATAAATTTTAAAACGAAAAAACTTTAAAATAAAATGTAAAAAATGATTTTTAAATGTCACCTTTTCTGTGACCTGACTATCCTTTTGCTATATTGTTTCGACCGACAGACTGTAGTAAACATAAATTACTGAATTAAAATTAACCTTTCTGTATTAAACCAAGACTTACTCTGTGAAAATACCATTTTTTTTTTTTTTTTTCGTTTCATTCGACTATGCCAGGTATCAACGGTTTAGCTTGCATTTACTGTAAAGACGAAGTTAATTTTGAAGATTTTAACTAAGGACTCAATAAAAAGGACAGTATAACGATTAAAGTTCAGTTTCCTCCTCCAGTTTACCGAACCCATGGCTTTACTTTGACATTTTTTCTTCCTTTTCCCCACAATGTTTGAAGGCTGCAAGAGGCTGGCAGGCTTTTCTCTGACTAGGGCATGGAGCAACCTCTGGTAAAACTCCTCTGAGAAATCCTCAAAATAATGGGGAAATTGCTGTGCCAAACAAAATGTAAAATTAATAGCAAATAGACGCCTTTATCCAAAGAGCAGCAAATAGACGCAAAATAAATTGAAATTGCTGCTTAGCATTGTAGTTATAAGGTTATTGCTCGTATTTTTTATTACCGTTGGGGTTGCTTAATAAATTTGGCTTCTGATGCAAACTATTTCCAAAGAAAAAGCAACAGCTTTTCAAACCGTTAGAAAAACGCGAGCCTATTTTACGTAGAACAAAACTAATAATTGCCTTATTAACTCGGTTAAATTCTTCCGCTCAAAATTGTTAGGTGTTGCATCAATGTAAATTAAACTCTTTAATTTTTATAAGAAAATTTGAAAAATTCAAACGCAGTGCTCCAGTACGTAAGACACAGGCCGTGGTAACCGCGATCGGTAAGGCATCGGACTCGTGACCGGAGGGTCTCCGGTTCGATCCCAGCCGATCAAAGATCCACCGTCTTCGTTAATGGTGGCTGGGGGACGTTAAAAATGTCGTGGTCATAAAGTTCTCCAAGTGAAACGATACCGCTAGTGGTGCTGGGCCAAGCGTTTGCTCGGCCCTTGGCCTGGTTAAAAAAAAAAAAATAAATAAATAAATAAAAAAAAAACAACGCTCTTCAGGGCCTTATCCCGGTTAAACCACGAGTTGCGGTAGGTACGGGGGACCCTGGAGTGTGTGAAGTACGTAAGGCACAAATATTAAAAGCTGCAATGAAAACAGAATTAAAAGAAAAAGTCCCCAAATATCTTTTTCAGGAAGTTCTTTCAACTTCATTAGTCAAAATAAAATAAATGAATCAAGTCCAATATATTTTCATGCAGTGATTTATCTGTGGGGTACACAAAAGCAGTTATTTTGAAAAAAGCAAATTATTCTGCGTTTTAATGCTTTCCAAGTCAAAAAAAAAAAAAAAAAACATAGAGAACTATTTAGAAGGAAATGAAAAAATCTCAGTTCACTGTAAAAAAAAATCTGTAATCTTACTCCATAAATTCAGTTGCAGCAGTGCTGCCTCTGCTGCTATGGTATAACTTAACCGATATATCTGGTGTAAGGTTACACCATGGTAATATAACTATAGCATGACGTTTCACCAATTTTGTGTAAGGTTGCACCAGAATTTCGCTGTCAAAAGAAAGAAAAAAGAGCATTCATCAGGCTGGAAGATTACTTTCAATTTTTCTTTTAATATTCGTCCAGTTCATGCTTTCCCACTACCAATCAATTTAACACTGATTCGTTAGCTATTTTAATTACACCCGATAGGATCGAGCCTCGAACTTACCTCGTACAGAGCAGAGCAAGCGTGTCGACCACTGGGCCTGTTATGGAACATCATGATTACGATCATAAGACTTCAAGAGCTCTGCGCAAATTTTTAGTGTTGCATCTCAGTCATTATTTTTATCAGAAACTAAGTTATTATTTGTATCAAAGGTAAGTTTCTTCGAGCGATAAATAAAATGTTTAAAATTTCACAATTAAATTAAAAGCTTCGTCAATCCGTCGCTTTTGGAAGAAAAAAATCAAATGTGTTTTTTCAGTTGGTATGATCAATAGGTCATATCTCCGGACTACCAACTAAGAACTGCACCATGATCTATTTCAATTTGCCTGTCAAATCATAAAGGGGATACAGATGTTTTTCACTACAGCAGCAGAAGTGGTTGCAAATGAAGATTTTTTAAAGCAAAGATATGAAAGAGCCTTAGGAATAGTAGGCAGCAGAGAGAATCACTTCTTCAAGCCAATAGACACGAAAACATATTAGTGAAGAAGGTTTCTGTGTCTGAAAAATCTTTTGTTGCCACTGTTGGAAGATCGTACAAGAAGAGATTGTTATTCATGAATGTTTTATGCTTTCATTTGATAACAAATTAAAAATGTTACGTAGATTTCAGAATAATGGAAATCAAATACAAAATTCTTCCAACCACCAAGAACTCGCGAGTCTTTTTTTGTCAAACCATGAATGAAAGTATATTTAAACATTCCAGTTTACTTTATCGTTATTCCTATCGGTTGATGGAGTGGCTAGGAAATAATTACTGAAGAGTAAAATAATTATACAATGACTTTTCTCTACCAAAGCATGCAAGCAATATAGAACAATATAAAACTACCATCAAGTATTTCAATGTAATAAATAGGATACATTTTCATCTGCTTGTGACGTGTGGTGCTAAGTGAATCTCAAATGGAAGTTTCAAAAGTTGATTTTAAAGTAATTTTTTCATCTTATATTAACATCTTATATTTTTATTTCAAAATAACACAAAACTTTTTTCTAATTTTTTGAACATAAAAAGTAATGTTTTCACTATTAAAAAAATAAAAAAATAGCATAGTTCTTATTTGGTAGTCCGGAGATATGACCTATTGATCATACCAACTGAAAAAACACGTTTGATTTTTTTCTCCCAAATCAGCAGAAAGCACCTTCCTCATTTTTTATACATAAAAAGGGTATGATATTGTCATGACAGAAAAAAAATATGGTGCAGTTCTTAGCTGGTAGTCCGGAGATATGACCTATTGATCATACAAACTAAAAAAAACACATTTGATTTTTTTATTCCAAAACAACAAAAAACACCCTCCTATTTTTTTATACATAAAGAGGGCATGATGTTGTCATGGCAGAAAAAAAATATGGTGCAGTTCTTATAGTTGGTAGTCCGGAGATATGACCTATTGATCATACTAACTGAAAAAACACATTTGATTTTTTTACTCCAAAACAACAAAAAACACCCTCCTAATTTTTTTTACATAAAAAGTATATGATGTTGTCATAACTGAAAAAAAAAGTTGTGCAGTTCTTAGTTGGTACTCCGGAGATATGACCTACTGAACATACCAATTGAAAAAACACAAAATCCGACTTCAGAGGACCATTGGCAAAATTCTATTTTTCACAATCTCATTTTTGTCTCTAATATTGAAGGAGAAAATAATTTGCTTTAAAATAGTACATAAACTGGCTTAATTGAATGAAAAGTGAAGGAATGAAATTATGGAGCTTTTTCAAAATGCATGACAAAAATAAGAAAGCAAAAATTCTAAAAAAATCAAAATTTCAAAAAAATGTACAACCCTAAATTTTGGTTCAAAAAATCTAAAAAAATTAATTTGAGTTTATCTCATAGGTTAAACCCGTAAAAAAATATAGAACAAAATCCGAGACATGACGGCACGGCCGACTATTAAAATTAGGTGATTTGACGTGGAATGAGCCATAACCGATAATGCAGTAACAATGGATGTGATTATTTAATTTCTTGGTTGAAACATTTTATTTCAGCTTCATTAGTTTTGTTGGTAAAGAAGTTTGAATTTCATGCGTTAATGCTGATCTATCCATTATGTAAACATTAAAAATAATGTTACTCTCTTGTGGCACGAGTACCGGTATAATGATAAGGGCAAGAAATTTGAAGTTTGTCATGCAGGTGACATTTTTTGTAAAGGTTATGAGCCTCAGTCTCAGATTTCGATGATTTTTTTCTCCTTAATTTTTGGTTTCGTATAATTCAGAACACTTTTTGTCCTACAGGTTTTGACCAAATTTTGTCTGAGGTATATTTCTTTTCATTCGATAGTGGAAAATTAAATTTGAAATGCGATGTGAAAAATGATTTTGGAAATGGAGCAATCTTTATATTTCCTTTGAAGTTTTAAAAAGGCGTTTCAGAGCTATTTTTAGGATGTTCTGACCATGGTTGTCAACGATTATTTTAAGATAGCGCCAAGTAGTCATCAAATGTCCTCCAAGCTCTCACAAGTCTTCAATTTATCATCAGTGACCACCAAGCTCTCGCTAAGTCAAGAAATTGCCACCGGTTCCATTGCCAAGTAGGGGAAGACCGCCTATATTGGACCACTGCGTAAATTGGACCTCGGGCTTAAAATCTAGTACAGAGATCTATGCTACACTTTAACGGTAGAAATATAAAGTTTTAGGAATAAAATCAATGTGTATGAAGTTTCATCAGTCTTCGAAATGCGTAGCGTGAGTTACGGCATGATTTATGTTGAAAACATGCAAAATCTTATTTTGCGGACTTGTACCTAGTAAGATAGTGCAAAAACCTTTAAGCTGAGGTAATCTGATGTTATAGCATGATAATCTGTATTTAATAAGGACTACATCTATGTATTAACATGCGAGATTGTGATAATTTTTGATAGAGAAATAAGTTGGAGAATAAAAAATGGCATGTTTTCCTTTATTGGACCGAAAAAAATTTTCTATATTGGACCAGTGGTCCAATTTAAGAATATGATTTTAAGCAACACTTTTTATTAATTGTAACATAAAATAAGTGACTCATCTGATTTAATAGCGTAGTTAAGATTAATTTAAGCACACTTTAACACCTATTCACAATATTCATTTTTTTATCAAGCACATTTTCTCTCTAGAAGCTGAAAATACTTAAAACATGTTTTTTCCTCTTTTTCCATAAAGCTGCAGTTTCAGGTTGTTAAACATGGTTATTAATTTAAATTGAATTTATGCTGGTTTACCGAGAAAAAAAAATAAAATTCTTCAATTTGTTCGAAAAGAATTTAAAAAGAAACAATTTATATGCTACCAAAATGTTCAATGGTGATGAAGCCGGTCTTTTCACTATCCAAAAACCCCAAAATATATTGACGTATAAAGGTAAATACCAGTTTGGAGCAGTAATGCGTGGTGAACGTGTTAGAAACACACTGGCTATTTGCTGCATGAGTGCAACAGAATTGCTAGCCCCCCTCCCTTCCCATGCTTATTTTCAAAATATTGCGTTCCATGTATGAGCTTATCGTAAAATCACCCCCTGGTGAGCCATATGCTTTTTCAAAAGTACGGTTAAGTTGTACTATTGTACACCATGTACAAGAACTACCTGTAGAATCAGCGGATAGTTCTCATCAAAGCATGATTGTTAACTTCAACTATGATTTTGTAAAGCCCCAGATCACATATCACCTTACCTAAAAAATAAAAAGACCAAAAAGGAAGGCTATCTCAGCAATTATTCTAACGCCGTATGAAAGAAGCATAAAACAGAAAAAGTCACATAAGAAGAAGCAAGAAAGTGCACAAAACAATTGTTATTGCAATATTTTTCATAGAGATAAAGTGCAAAACATGATTAAGTGCATGAAATGACATCAGGGAGTTTATCAACACTGCCTAAGTGAGACCCAAGCAAAAGAAATTCTATTGCAAATCCTGGAAAAAAGATGTATGGTTCAAATATAAATTCTTCTATGATTTCCTGGCACGGTCCAATTTAGGAAGCGCATGGTTCAATATAGGCGCATATATTCCTAAATTGGACTTTTGCAACTTTTTGTAAAATAATTTTTTAAAAAATAACTTCCTTATTTTTAGGAAATATAGGCTCCTAGGACGGTTCCAGATTAAATTTAGCTTACGATGCCCTATTTCGTATTTTTGTTTTGCTTCACATTGAGCGACGTTCTTAGGGGGTCCAATATAGGCGGTCTTCCCCTAGCATGCTGCTCGCAGTCGCTAAAAATTTTAAATATATTATTTAAATCTTCAAAAAGTACCTTCAAAAACTGTAGCGTGGAAAAGCTGTTTCCTGAAAAGTTTTTCCACACAAAATCTGTCTGTAAGACCAGGAATATACAATTATGTAAAATTCATTAATATCATTTTAACAGAAACAAAAGTTTTTTGGAATCAAATATTTTCAATTTCAACTTTTTGGCAGACCGACAAACAATTAACACACACATTTCAACTATCTCATAAAAAAGTTGTAATGCTTCTTATTTTTTTAATTATTATTGTAAACTGTTAATGGTTTCATCAGTGCTATCCTGCAAAAAATGAATGTTGTTTTTACAGTGGGATACAGCTATTATTACAATAATTTTACAACAATAAACTGCAAAACTGCTAACTTTAAAGTAGTAAACTGTAAAATAGCTAGTTTTACAATTTATTACTGCGATTTTACAGTTTTAAACTGAAACCTCTGCTTCCAGTATTATACTGTAAAAACAACAATTTATTTTTGCAGTGTAGAAAGATGAATTAACATGAAGTGGCTCATCATCTTCGCCCTCTCCAAAAAAAATACCTATGCGTCTGATCTCTTTTATTTCCACTAAAATCCATCACCCAACTTCTTAAGCCGCTAAAGTCCATTTTTTCTGTCCACAATAATGAGCATTCTAGAATTTTAAAGCATTTAACACACATAATTGACCAATTGTGAAAAAAAATGTACTTTGGATGACGCCAGAATTACTTTCATTTCTACCTTTTTACCCTTTAACTTTGAAAATGCTATTAATAAAATGTCTATAATTTTTCTCTATACCTACTTTTCAAAAGCTGTTTTGGTTTTCCTAAACTCATAAAAAGTATATTCGTGTAAAATTAATATTTAAATTGTATTTTGAAGAGTTAGAATTCCCCCTTAAACTCAATGTATTAGCTTCAAAATTTAAAAAAACAATAATGCATGTAATGTTTACTTATTATTTTACTTAAAGTGTTATTTCAAAGTTAAAAAAAATGCAGATTATTCATTAAAATATCAACAAACATACCATACACTAAGCCTTTTTACATGGATTTATTTCTTTTAATTAATTTGTTCCTTTAAAAATTAAAAATAAAAGCTTTTACGACTAAAAATGCTTCATCTTTGAAATTATTAACCTGACAACGTGAAAACAATTAGTTTTTGCAATTTTGCACTAATTCATGAGGTAAAAATCGTTGTCAGTAGCTGGTCTCTATTCGAATACAGTTTGTTGCAAGTTTTGCCATTTCCTTCAGGCAAAAGGAAGTCATAAACATCATTGTATATACCACTTAACTTAACGTTAGAGAATTACTTCTACCAATATTGTCTTCATAAAAGTTGTTGGGGAAAATACTACTGAAAAGCATTCACACAATTACTAGAAAATGTAAATAAAGTTTTAGATGAATAATGAACTGTGAGTGAATAAAACTTGTGTGATCTCTAAGCGAAAGTATCTATTTATGAATTTATAAGGAAAGTGGAGCATAAACCAAAATAAGAGACTAGAACTTCACTGTTTTATTCTTTAAAAAAGCATAAATACACTTCCTGTGACCGAAATTAGGAACCAATATTCTGGAAACATTAGAACTTCCCTAAACTTAAAATCGTTGGGGAAGTTGTGGGTTTATGACTTGACTAGAGCTCGGCAGATTTTCATAAAATTTTCGACACAAGTCATTTGAAGTATGAAATGGCTCCTTCAAAACGCTTTCTCTAAAACTCAATTTTGTTAATTTTGGTTATTAAGTTTCCTTTTCTGATATTTTATACCCAAAAAATGGCACAAAGTTCTATCTTTCTTTGCGAAGGAGTGGTGGTATAGTTTTGAATTTGGTATCATTGAAATGTAGATTAAAAAAAGAAAAAAAACATGCTCTATAAAAAAAATATAAAAACCCCTTGCTCAGAGTTTTCTCCTTCGTTCTGAAACGCTAAGCGCCTAAAATAACTAAAAGAGGGGTCATAAGCATTTTAAGTTGGCAAAACATAATTTTGAAAAATACTTGACTCATTTTGTTTTCATCTTTTACTGAAGCTGTACCGAGTGTGAAAAAAATATAATTTTCTTTACGGCATATTCGCAGGCACAAGAACCCTAGAGGGTGGGGGATTTTTGTCATTGTTTTTCCCATTTAAAATCAGCACGATGGTTGTAATAGAGCAACTAGCAATTAATGAAGCTCTAAGTTACTGTTTTTCCCATTCGTCTCTGCTAAAAATATTTTGAAAACTCAAAATACACTGCTGGCCACCCAAATTGCAACATCAAGAAAGACAAGAGACATCACAACAAAATTTATTGTGTAGATAATATGTTGATCAAGTATCAAAAGATTAAATTTATAGATTTCTGTGATGCGTCGTTCCTGCCGAAATCAGTAGCCGGAGTAGCCGCCATTGTTGCACCACAATGGCGGCTTGTCCGCTGCCACACGCCTCGGAATTGATTCAAAGAGACTTTGGATGTGTTCTTCGGGAACAGCAGACTAAACAGCTTCCACATGTGGCCAAAGTTGATCTGTTGTAGTAGCTGGGGATGTAATCTAGGTCAATCCTTGAGCAACCATGAATCACATGTTTTCTGTCGGCGAAACATGAGGAGAGTGAGACGCCCAGAGAAGCAACTCAATCTGGTGATTGATGAAGAGCTCTAGGACAATGCGTGACATGTGTGGTCGTGCATTATCCAATTGACATATGGCTGTGGGTAAGCTCTGAAGGTAAGGAAGGACAACTGGCTCCAAAACCTCGGAGAAAAAGCTCTAGCTGTTTAAAATAACGGCAATGCGTACTAGAAGAGTGCGAGAGTAATATCCAATACCACGCCATACCATAATACCTGGTGCAGGACTAGTGTGGCGGTGCATAACGCAGCTATTTAGCATCATCTCTCCACGGTGTCTCCAGACTCGAATCCGACCATCGTGGTGTTGCAGACTGAAACGTGACTCGTCGGTAAAGACAATTTAATTCCATTCTGCCATCCACATCCTTCTTTCATTGCCCTATTGACGGCGAGACGTCTGTGGTTCTGCGTCAAGGGTACACGAAGCAATGGACGTCTTGCAAACAGACCAGTCTTCTGTAAACGGCGTCGAATGGTAAGCACAGACACTGGATGACGCGCTACAGACGGAATGAGCTGTGCTATGATTCGTGATATGACTGAGCGATCGGTCATTACCATGCTCACAATGCGCCTGTCACGTGAAGTGGTGCCCCGAGGTTGACGTGATTCACCCTGTCGGTCCAGCGTACCCTAATGCATCCAACGATCACATATCCGCATTACAGTTGTTTGATTTCGTCCAACACGAGTGCCGATTTCAATGAAAGATAAGCCACAATCTTTGTAGGCCACTATCCTTCCTCTGTCGAACTCGAATACTTGATCAAAAGATGATCGGTGTTTCCTACGATGCGTAATTAATCTTTTTTTTTTTTTTTTTTTTGAAAAAAAAAAAAAAACACAAGAAAGACACAATGGACATTATTCCTGTGACGTCATTGCAATTATTGAACGAGCCTAGCAGACGAAATTTCGGTTCTCTAGTGTCTATTATTGGTGGAAATTGGATGTAAATACCCGCAAAAATGGACCGTTGCCACACCGTGAATAGGGTCCATTGGCGAACTTAAAATCGCCCAAATCTCCAAGCCTTAAATACCTTTCAAGGTGGTGCCACAGGCGCACTTGATGTGCGTTTGCGCTCAAATTCTAATCAGTTGCATATCTCACCTCCGCTAATGCATGCTGAAAATTTCATTTTGTTTGCACTCTTCCTTCAAGATGTTACATTTACGGTGGCCAGTAGTGTAGATGATGAGTTTCCTTTTTCCAGATAAGAAGGTATAAAATGCGTTGCCTTGCAGATTCTAAAGGTTTTTCTAAAATTTTATTTGAGCGTATTACTATCATAACAAATGAGCGCACAGGTTACCTCCTAAGTGCACCTGCGAAGAGTTAGAACAGGAAGCGCAATAAGATCGTATGATTGAAAACGTCGTAATAGTGTTATAGCCCATACAGCACAACTTTGTTCTTTGGACGTCCAAAGTATGTCCTTCCCGGACTTCGGCATTGTCCGAGGGACGTACACTTTTGATCCCGCAAAGTAAAAAAGGACATCCCAGGGACCAGCCGATGTCCGGATGTCGTGCCTCTTTAAGACGTCCGAATGAGGTCCGCCGGGACATGTTTTGGATATTTTTTGGACAAATGGATTGCGTGGTCCGTCGGACCTCAACAGGACAACTGATGAGGTCATTTCAGGGACGATCTGCTGTGATACCATGGACGAACGTTCATGAATAGGCTATAATTTGGACAACCTTCGTGATCCGGAGGATGTCCAATGACTACAGGATTACGCTTGGCCGTTAAATGGACTAAATCCGTTCTTATTTTGGCTCTCTTTAGGCCGTTAAATGGACTATAAGCTAACATCCAAAAGATGTCCCAAGAACTATAACCTTTCATATTTTAGTTCTTTTTTGGTTGTTACATGCAATATGAATTATCCAAAGTTAATCAATTGTCTATTGTAAATTGGCATTGCAGTGGTCCCAACTGCAGCACACTCACGTACCTTTTGCTTCTGCATGTGTGTGAGTGAAATTATCCATACACCATTTGATTAGTGCTCATTCTTAATTTTGGGTCTTTGCAAAATCCATCGTATAAATAACAAAGTTACTTGTTTTTTTGAGAATAAATGATTATTTTACGTATGAAACCACCTTTGGAATTTGAACCAAAATATCAATAATAAAACTTACTACTACATTACAGTAATTTAGAAAATATATACTTAAAAAAATGTTTATTTAAAAAAAAAATATGTTTAAATAATCACAGCAAATTATTTCCAAATTACAAGTATTTATGATTAATCATTTTTGAGGCTTAGTTAATAACTCCTTTCAGAAAAACTCAAGTTTAAGATTTCATAATACATATGAATTTAAGCTATATTCATTAATTAATTGCATTGAATTGTTTTTCTTAGTTTTGTGAATACCCGACAAAATTTTACATCATAAAATTGTAAATTTAAAGCTGCATTAAGGTTAAAAGATGAAGTAATATTTGAATATTAGAGTTAATTAATATAGTTTTGTTCATACTTAAAGCTTGTGTCATTAACTAATAAAAAATATCTTAAAATAAACACACAAATTCAGAAAAAATATTTATTACTGAAACATAAATTACAGGAAACAATTATTACAAAAATAACTTAATAATGAAAATCAGGAAGTTTGCAGCATGATACATTTTGCTCCATTCACCAATCCTGGATAGAAAAGAAATCTACATTTAAAAACAAAGTATTATTCACATGACTTTAAAAAAGAGAATTCAAGAAAAAAAAGTGAGGGGGCAGATTAAACTATTCTATTAAAAAGTATATAATACTTTTCTCCCCTTAGTTTTGAAAATCACAAGTCAGTATCTTTACAAAGAAAAGATATGGGCATTAGAAAGTTTGTAAGCGTGAATTTTAATTTTAAATTAGATAAGCAAAAATTGTCTGCACATAAAAAAACCATTGATATGAAAAAGGTGAAAATTCTAACTTTTGCCATTTTGTCTTGA
>JAXGGA010022057.1:0-15623 GCA_038373865.1 Uloborus plumipes | reverse complement strand
GTTGCAAAAGGAAAAAGTTACTCGAACCGAAATAACCGTGTTAAAACGTTGGTTATTTTTAAGTTACAAAAGTTGGTTTTGCTTCGTATGAGTATTGTTTCTCATAGCTTAGAATCTGTTCGGTTAGAACCGTGTTATTTATTTGTTTATTTTCTGAATATGATCCGATTATTTTGTTTAGGGCTTTTAAGAACTGATACCGAGAGTATCGAAGACTTGTAGAATTTGATTTTGAATACATCAGGACATGTAAGTTTTTGTTGAAGTCGGCGCACCGCGCCATCCGTCGTAATGGAGCAAATAGATCGATTCTGTTGGCAAAAATAAATAGAAGTTTCTCAAATCAAAATAATCGTGTAAAAACGTTTAACTGAAGACAGTTTTACGTCGTATGGGTATCGCTTTTAAATCGCTTAGAATCTCTTTATTTAGAACAAGAGTTTTTTTTTTATTATCTTATTTTAACGTGAACCGAATGTTTTGTTTAGGGCTTTTAAGAATTGATAGCAAGAACATCAAAGATTACTTAAAGACTTGCAGAATTTGACTTTAAATGAATTAGGACAAATAATATTGATCCAGCATTAATTAAAGTCGGCGTAGAACACTCTTAGACATGATGAAACAAATATAGGAAGATGTCGTTGGCAAAAGGAAAAAGTTGTTGAATAAAAAAAACTGTGTTAAAACGTTAGTTATTTTTTAAGTTACAAAATGTGGTTTCACTTCTTATGAGTTTTGTTTCTAATAGCTTAGAATCCGTTCGGTTAGAACCAAGTTCTTTGTATTCTCTTTTAAACACGATGATCCAATGATTTTGTTTAGGGCCTTTAAGAATTGATACTAGGAACATGAAGGCATGCAGATAGAATTTGATTTTAAATAAATTAGGACGTATAACATTGATTCAGTTCTTGTTAGAGTCGGTGTAGAACATCATCCGCCACAATGAAGCTAATAGGTTGATGTTGATGGCAAAATAAAAAGTTCCTCAGCCCAAATCACTGTTAAAACGATTCATTCCTTTTGTTTGTCCCCTTTAAATTATCAAAGGTAATTTTACTTCACATAGTAGCATTTCTAATCGCTTACAATCCGTTTAGAAAACCTAGTTTTTTCATTATTATTTTTTTTAATATGAACCGAAGTTTTTGTTTTAGAGTTTTAAAAATCGATACCAAAAGCTTGTATCAATTTCCTGCATTTGATTTTGAATAAATTAGGACAGATAACATTGGTCCAGATCTTCTTGACGTCAGCGCACAACACTATCTGGCATAATGAAACAAATGAGTATAAATTCTTTTTCAAAAGTAAAATGTTGCTCAAACCAAAACAACGTTGTTAAACTGTTCGTCGTTTTTAATCTACAAAATATGGTTTTGCTATTTTTGGTTTTACATCGCATGATTATAGTTTTCAATCGCTTGGAATCTGTTCAGTTACAACCAAGGTTTTTGTCACCTGCTCTTTTTAAAAAATACAACAAAGATTTCATTTAGAGCTTATACGATTTATATCAAAAACCATCGAAAGCTAGTACAATTTGAGTTTTAATGAACTACGACTCTATACGATGGATAGTTAATTTCATCCCAATTCAATTCCATTACATATATGCTTGCACACTTTTGCTAAGGTAAAAATTAAACACTTTTAAGTTCTTTCAATTTACAAAATTAAAAAAACGAGGGGCATCAATTATTTTTAGAAGCACTAAAATAAAAAAATCGAAAATACACTTCAAAACACAGTAAGGTATATTTTCAAACTTACTTTTAGTGCTATCTTAGTTTTAAATAGTAAAAAATTCAAACAATGTAAATGCGTATTAGGAAGACATTTTCGTAATTAGATAATTAAAAATGACACCCAAAAAATTTCTGCTGAAACAAAAATATTATCATAACAACTGCAAGAAATTATGTTTGGACGTTTCACAGTTAATGCAGATTGATTTCTAGGTGATTAAGTACGATTTCAGTTCAAGGTTAAAAACAAAAGAAATGAAAAAAGGAAGTTAAAAATCAAAAACTTTTATGACTAATTTTCTTAAAAGGAGACACAAAAATACTTTCTTCAATAGAAAATATAGGCATGTAACAACTGCAAGAAAGTATATTTGGCGAACAATTTGCAATTATCATTGATGCTTCTTTTTTTTTTTACAATTGAATAGTTTAGGAAAAATATATGGAACATTAAGTGCCACGTATAAACTTATTCAGCACGCGATTCAACTAAATAAACACATTTAAAGGCAATTACAATGCTAGTTCCCATTTTAACACATAGACCACATTTTTAAAGGAATCTTTTAAATAGCATTTATGACATAAAATTCCTTTTCTTAGAAATTAAAATATTTTTATCACGATAAAGTAAAAAAGCTATAATTCGTGGTTTTTTTTTTTTTTTTGAGCTGGAACATCCTTTTAATTTTGATTCTTCTGGTTAACTTTTAGAATGAACTTTTAATGTTTTAAAATAATTTCTAAAGAATTGATGGCTTAAAAATCAATCTATCCTTCAAGTCGAGGATGGCAATCTATCGTACAAAATGTTTTAAGCATCACATATCGTACAACACATATCATACAACATGATTTAATCAAGTAGGATATCCATGAATAGTAGATTTGATTCTTCTTCTTCAAACTTATAAATGGCTGCATTTCAAAAAGGAAATTAATTGGTTACACACAAGTAAAATAAATGAATCTTAGTTTTCATCCACGTTTGTAGCATTTTCTTCAATTACAAAACTAAAATGGCTGCAAGATGGAAACTTATGGTATGTAAGGGATTGTCTAAAGATCTTAAGCATTCGTTGGACGCTTCAGTTGTTCATGTGATGAGGGAATTTCGTTACTTCAGTTTGTGGATAGTTCTATCACCAAAATGCAACACGTTGAATTTTAAATGTATGTGAAAATTTTATTGGTATTTACTGCAATATTCATTGAAATGATTTTTTGTCTAAATAAACATTTCTTTATGTACAATCAGAGAATGCTCTTCTTTTTCTACTCAACATCAGTATCTAAAATTATTCTACACATGCGCATCAGAGTTTAACAATTTATAACCTGACGGTACTCAGAAGTATCGCTCTCATTGATTTAGCATTATAAATCCAATACGGCTGAACTCCTGCTAAGACTTGAAAGCATGGCCCTCATTTCAAGTCTTTCTAGGAGGGGGGGGGGAGCAAAGCGTTCAAAAGCAATGCAATTTCATTGGAAAACTTACAAAACCACGCCCACTTATACGTAAATACATGGATTTCTCAAAGCCAGGGGGGGGGCAAGTTACCCCCCCCCCCTGACCCCCCGAAATGACGGGTCTGCTTGAAAGTACCATTCCTTGTAGTTTGCTGAGAGGCCGACAGTTGGTGTCAGCGACCGGAAACGGCTTTCTTAGCGGCTAGTACCGGTTCTGGGACCTAGGTCCAGTGGTTGTCCAAATTTTATACTCTAAGCAGGGGAGTAGCAAAGAGAAATTTTGGGGGTTAACCTCCTCCCTCCCTTGGGGGTTAGGATTTTTTTCTTACTCATAAAGGTTTAACTAACATAAATCCAATTATTTTTCGTTTTGAATAGCCGGTTGCCGATGGAAAGTTTCAAACATTTTTTTGAGAACAATAATGTAGAAACTTATGACAAGTCATATTTAAAAAAAAAATCTGGTATGGACCCCACACTACTTCCTTTTACGTGCAAATTTCTTGGTAGTTCCCTTAAGTGTTAAAAAAAGTGCTTGGAGTGAGCAAGGTAACAATTCAAATATTTACACACCTAATCTGCCACGAAACAATGCACAAAATGTTTTACAATGGTTAATTTTCTAAATATTGCCGATTTTAACATCAGTCAGTGAATTTTTCGCAAAATATCGCCAATAGCGCCAAGTTAAACCCAAATTCAAAAAAAAAAAAATTTTTTTTTCGCCAAATTTGTCGCCAACTTGGCGTCAAACACTTGGCGACCAAAATCTTGGCGACATATCGCCAAGTGGTCGCGCCAATTCATATCACTTAAGTCTGCATTGAAATTAACACTGATATACCCCAAAAAAGGGATAAAACACACCCTTGGGAACATTCGAATGCAACCACAAGGGGAGGTGCACAACTAGACCATCCTCAGAGCCTACATACCAAGCTATAAGCTTCTACGGCATACAGTTTTTGAGTTATGCGACCCACATACATACATACATCCGCACATACGTACATACAGACGTCACGAGAAAACTCGTCGTAATTCACTCGGGGGTGGTTGAAAAGGATTTTTCGGCTGCATATATGTTGGTAGGTACATATGCACGTGCTGACAGGTCGAAAAAACTACTGAACAATCATTCGGGGGTGAGCAAAATCAAAATTTTGACTCAAATTTGAGTGATTTTTTTTTCGCGATCACAATACTTCCTTTACTACGTAAAAGGAAGTAAAAAGTCATGTGCAAACTTGATATAAGGACTCGACCAGTGGCATATTTTGACCGATGACCCGATGCCGTTTTTTTTTTTTTTCGAATGGCGTATGGTAAACGGAAAAACTAAACAAATGGTATAGCTAAAATGTGTGTTTTAAACAAAATGTGTGTTTCTGGAGATTGTTATCCGTTTCAATGACATACCCGACCAAAAAAAAAGTAAATAAAATCATATCACATCTACTTTAAGGATTGAAGGCCCATTTAAAAATTTCTCGTGAAGATTTTAAGGTCGCCTTAAACGTCAAAAGATCAAGTCAAAGATTTCAATTTCTCCATATTTTTGTTCGTTTCATTGACATCTACGGCAGCCTGATCAGTCAGTGAGCGCTTGAGTACAATTTTGTTCTCAGAAATTCATAACATCATAAAAAACTAACATTTGGTACAAGGCGGTAAAAGTTCTGACATTATCCAAGCAAATTCGAACTACCCAGTATAAAAGTAAGTAAAAGCGAATCACATCTACTTCAAGAATTCGAAACCCGTTTTTTTTTTTTTTTGTCCAAAAGATTCTAAAGGCACATTATGCAACCGAAGTAACAGGTTGCAGTTTCTGAAGATGGTTGCCTGTTTCAATAATATATTGCACCCTGACCAATCAATGAAAATTTAAGTACGTACAATTTCGTTTTTAAAATATCGTAAATTAAAAAGCTTGCATGTGAGAGTAATACTAGAAAATGTGTATCTCTGCCTTGTGACACAAATGCTTTTAAGCCTTAAAAAACCCAAATAAACTAACAAACCAAACATGAAAACCAAAAACTCACTAGAAGTTCGTTAATCATACTACACTATGTCCATTAGGGTGGATCGAAAAAACTTTTTTTTGGAATTTCAAATCGGCCCGGGTAAGAAAAAATGTCCACTAGGAATAAACAATTACCTGTAAAATTTGAAGTTGATCAGATAAAATCTTCATGCTCTGCAAGGAGGTCAAAGTTCAAAAATGCATTTTATCATCTTTACGAAAACACTAGTTTTTAAAAGTTTTTCAAATCGCTAGGGGGCCAAAAAGTTACCCAATGGGATGAAATACTATGGTGTAAAATTACATCACAAACCGATAAAATCTTCATGCTTCACACGGTGGTCAAAATTTGCATATTTAACCCCAAAATAGCACTTTTTCATCATGAATAAAAAAATTCTTTTGAAACAACTACGTTTAGAAAAGTTGCCTCTTGCGGTTAAAACCCTTTATACAAAACTAGAGACCCGTTATTTAAAGGATATCAAAGTGGGGGTCCAATTTTTCTCACCCGGGCTGGTTTGAAATTCCAAAAAAAAGTTCTTTCGATCCACCCTAATGTCCATGTCATGTCAACAGCAAAGCCAGTCAGCTTAACCACCTTTCCGAGGTGTAACCATCCTTAGGAGCAGATAATTAAGAGATTTTGGCGCGCCATTCATCATCATTCAACAACAATGGGATATTTTCTTAAGCATGAGTGATGAATTCCCATCACACACGCTGCCTCCTTACCAAACACAGTGAAAAAGCAAACAAGGTTGGCAAAGTTGTGATGTTCGTCGCCCCTCCGCGTGTTCCTTTGACGCCTCCTCCCCGTTTCAGAGGCATCAACAGGTGATGAATGGAGTGTGCCATAGGCCACGATTAATTACACGTGGGGGCAGGTGCCCCTTGCAGATGCCAGAAGGGTCAGAAGTGGAGCAGGTGAGATCTTTGCCGCTATATCAACGGTATTTGGGGATGTGATCCAGGCGTTGGAGGGTGTGGGCCACTGACCAGAGATAAACTGGACTCATTATTAGGCCACAGCCCGGTTAGCCTCCGAAGTTAAGGGGAGCTCAGTCTCATCGTCCTTTTTTATTAGCGGTATTTTTTTTTTTATTCTTCAACACTTTATGTCCTGACAGAGCCGACCACCGTGTCCAGTAGTCAGAGGATGACCGGGATGAGGAAGCCCCATGCTCGAATCTCGGCTAGGGCATTGATGGACTTTCTCTCTCTCCTGCCCTTGTGCTTTCTCTGTGTGAATAAGTGTCTTGTGAAAGTCTGCCTGCCCTATCACGGGTCTTATCCCAGGTAGCACAAAAAACGTTTTAACGTTTTATAAACGTTTTTAATCCGTTGTCCCAACGTTAATAACCATTTTACAACCTTTAAAAAACGAAGTGTGCTACTTGGGATGACATGTGTGTTCAGCTAAATTGGACGTCCATCTTAATGGTGCCCGTAAAAACAGAAGTCGTACCTATTCCGCCTTAAATCGGTAGGTGCGTCTACTCGAGCTCGGGTACCCAAGTGGTTTCAGTAACAACGACATGTCCTGACGGTACTCAGAAGTACCTCTTACATTAATTTAGTATTAGAATTCCAATATAACTGGAATCCTGCTGGTACTTGGAAATACCATTCCTTGCACATTTGCTGAGAGGCCCCAAAAGCTACTGTCAGGGGCCGTGGTGGCCCGATCGGTAAGGCATCGGACTCGTGTCCGAAAGGACCCGGGTTCGATTCCAGCCGATCAAAGATCCACCGTCTTGATTAATGGAGGCGTTAAAAATGTCGTGGTCACAAAGTCCTCCAAGTGAAACGATACCTCTGGGGGTGCTAGGGCCTATGGTTTGCTCGACCCTAGGTTCTGGTTCAAAATTAAGAACAGAGCGCTCTTCAGGGCCCTATCCCGGTTAAACCACTAAGCTGGTAGGTACGGGGGACCCTGGAGGGTGAAATGAAATGAAAAGCTTCTGTCAGCGATCGGATTAGGTGCTCTAAGGCGTAGGGGGTCTTAGAACCCAGTTTTTGTCAAATTTTTCATACTCTGTAGAAATGTTACCTGGTGTATTTTCAACTAAATATATATATATACAAATCAGGACAAAACTTCAGGCCCTGGATGACATAACTAGGCTGTCGGTATATTGCATACTACAAGTGTTATTTACTTAAGGACCCAACATAATTCAGATTATTTTTACCCCTCTCTCGTCATATAGACACGTTTTTATTTACATATCGCACATACGGTGCTATAACGTCCCTTATGTTATTTTTGTCAAAACTGAATTGAGTATGAGATAAAATAATTTTGGAAAAAAATAGAACCGACTTTAGTTGGAAATTGCTCTAAAAAGTAAAAAATAATTTTTTTCTTTGAACACCATCGAAACTACTTTTAAACATAAGTTTTGAAGTAGGCGCAAAAACAATGTATAGAATCATACGCAACTATAATTCAACTATATACATTTTAATGGATCCAGGTTCCTTAAAAGCATTCGCATACATTTCATTCATTACCACACATTCGTGTACTGGTACAAATATTCTGCTTTTAATTTTCAATGGTTTCTCTGAAAAATGTTGGCAAAATATGGTTAAATATCATTTGAACTATCTTTTTTGCTCCGACTTCAAAACTTATGTTTAAAAGTAGTTTCGATGGTGCTGAAAGAAAAAAAAATATTTTTTACTTTTTAGAGCAATTTCCAACTGAAGTCGGTTCTATTTTTTTCCAAAATTATTTTATTTTATTCTTTTTAGTGTAAGTGTACTTATGAAATAAGGTAATGTTTCCATTACGGAACTTCACCTAATTTTCTTAAGTAAATCTATATATATAAAGATGACTGTGTTCGTTTGTCTGTTTATACGTTTGTAACCGCTGGCCAGAAGACCCCACAGCACCTACGGACCTGAAACTTGGCTCAAAAATTCGAACGTACCCCGCCCTCGTGCACCTCGAAGCCCAAATTTTTAATTTCGAATTAGTTATTTTTAAATTAATTAATTAGTCTCATTTTTGGTGTATCCGCCGTAATTGAGGGGGGAAAACCTCCCCAACCCCAAAACATTATATATCGTTGGAAAGGGTTTTTTTTCTGAAAAAGAAAAGTTTTAGCACGGTTCTGTCCGTTAATTAGGACAGGAGATATTAATTAATCAAATTTAGTCAATTTTCAAGGCTTAACTATGTACGCAGTATTTCCTGATCAGCTGCTCAGGAATTTATTCAGTTGAATTCCTCAAAATTTGGTGTTGCCAAAAATGTCAGAATGGAACTATTATTGTTAAAAAATTAGCGATGGCTATCAGCTACTCTTCGTATTTGGCGTGGTAAAGTTTGGCAACAATAGGGATATTTACCAAACCTCCCAGCCAGTGAAACACTTCTTTCTCCAAATTAAAGAAAAAGAAAACGCTCTGTGAAGGAACAGTAGTTGTTTGCAGTCTAAAAAGTATTTTATTGCATGTTTAAAACATGTATATAATGCCGCCAAACCTAAATTTTTAATAGTTCCATTCTGACATTTTCGACAACACCGCTATGAAGTTACTCTTCGTATTTGGCGTCGTAAGTTTGGCAACAATCTGGAAATTTACCAAACCTCCCAGCCAGGGAAATCTTGCATATTTGAGGGTTACTGTTATAGATTGTAATCACTTCAAAGAGATGGTGCGAATAACATTATATTTCTTGCCTTTTAATGTTCAAATTAAAATCATGGAAGAATGGTTGAGGCTGAGCTACCTGACACAATCGGTTCCCTATGTTAATAAATTTAAATTTGGCGACCAATTTTACATTGAAATTACGGTTAAATCGGTGGATTATGTTAAACTTCAAGGGCAAAATTGCTGTGTTCGTTGAGAGTTTTCGAAAATCTTGCCACTACAGTTATCTCAAAAGTTCCATTGAAACGTTTATTTGGCGAATTGATTTAAACTTTAATATGACTTTTAGTGGAATTCAAAAGGTTGGGGAGCACATTTGAATCAAATATAATAATTTTACTTTAGAGGGTTAAAGTGATTTAAACTTTATTTAGTTAACTTCCTTTACATTTGTTGCACGGGCATCGCCGTGCGGGTACTGCTAGTAGGATATAAAGCTGTAGAGTTTGTTTGTTTGTTTGTTTGTTTGTTTGTTTGAACGCGCTAATCTCAGGAAATACTGGTTCGATTTGAAAAATTCTTTTTGTCTTGAATAGTCCATTTATCCAGAAAGACTTTAGGCTATAGTTTGAAAAGATTCGATAAGCTATTCGTTTTTTTTTCGAATTCAAGGCAATTTTCTCATAAATCGCCGAATACTGGGGTTAAAAATTACTTGCACATATTAATGTTACATATCGTTGGAAGCAGAAAAATTTTGTCCGTCCTATGCAGTTTGTTCCGATTCTCTAACTTAAACACAGCACGAGTTATTCAATTTTTAAACTTGCCTTTTTCAAGGCTTCACCCGATTTCTTGCAATTCTTGGTTCATTAAAACCATCAATAAAAAATAAACTAATTATTCCACAGTTTTGATTTTTACGCCATTGGATAGAGCGATATTTTTAACCCCAGAATTGATTCAACTTACAGTCGCAGAACCAAGCTTTTATCTCCACTAGAAAAAAAGTTACAAGCGTTTGAACTTTGAGTTCGAAAACCTCTTTCCTGATCAAACTATTAACGTTTTATTGCGTTGCTATGGCGACATCTTTTAAATTCATTGTTGGTGTCCTTTTCTTCATTTCGTTTCTTAAAAGCATTTCATTTTACGGCGTTTCAACAAGGCAAATAATGCGATCGTCCGTGTTTCACTTGAATTCCTGCCCACTTAATGACTTATATTTTTTTTTCTGGTACCATTTTGAAAATGTGTTTCAAATTAAATTGTAATTCATGTTTTTAGCAGGGATTTTTTTTGGCTGCGATCTAAATATTAAAACAACTTTTTTGTTTGGAATTTTGCAATTAATGTTACAGGAAGAGAGCGGTTTGGAAATATTTGGTTTTGGTAGGGAATTGTATTTGTTTATTAGGGAGAGTGTTAAATATGTGCTACTTGACATTGTTTTTACTCCTGAGGAAGCATGTGCAAGTAATGCGATTGACTTTTTGATGCGGGAAAGTTTTTTAGCGAGCCGCTTTAGCGGGGAGTAGTTTTTTGAAACCGGTTTCGCTAAAACTTTCCTCCCTCCTTTAAATGCGAGCCGCCGAGCCGCCTTGGCGGCGAGAAGTTTGCTGAAACTTTCCTCGCTACTTTAAAGGCGAGCTGCCTTGGCGGTTATATATCATTATATACCGCCTTGACGGCGAGTAGTTTATTTAAATTTTCATCACTACTTTAAAGCCCGTGCAACACCGGGCCCCACAGCTAGTCTATATATATAAAGATGACGGTGTTCGTTTGTCTGTTCGTACGTTTGTAACCGCTGGCCAGAAGCCCCCACAGCACCTACGGACCTGAAACTTGGCTCAAAAATTCGAACGTACCCCGCCCTCGTGCACCTCGAAGCCCAAATTTTTAATTTCGAATTAGTTATTTTTAAATTAATTAATTAGTCTCATTTTTGGTGTATCCGCCATAATTGAGGGGGGAAAACCTCCCCCCACCTCAAAACATTATATATCGTTGGAAAGGGTTTTTTTTTTCTGAAAAAGAAACGTTTTAGCACGTTTCTGTCCGTTAATTAGGACAGGAGATATTAATTAATCAAATTTAGTCAATTTTCAAGGCTTAACTATGTACGCAGTACTGATTCACTATAGGTTCATTTTCCTGATCAGCTGCTCTTTTGTCCCTGAAGTTACTTTCTGGTTAAAATTGTGCGTATAGATTTAAGCCTTGAAAATTTATTCAATTTGAATGTTTAATATATCTTATTTCTTTCTTAATTTTCTGTCTTTTTGATTTATTTGGCGAATTGATTTAAACTTTAACATGACTTTAAGTGGAGTTTAAAAGATGGAGCGCATTTGAACTAAAGGATATAATAATTTTAGTTCAGAGGGGTGGGAGGGAGTTTAAATTTATTCAGTTGAATTCCTCAAAATTTGGTGTTGCCAAAAATGTCAGAATGGAACTATTATTGTTAAAAAATTAGCGATGGCTATCAGCTACTCTTCGTAATTGGCGTGGTAAAGTTTGGCAACAATAGGGATATTTACCAAACCTCCCAGCCAGTGAAACACTTCTTTCTCCAAATTAAAGAAAAAGAAAACGCTCTGTGAAGGAACAGTAGTTGTTTGCAGTCTAAAAAGTATTTTATTGCATGTTTAAAACATGTATATAATGCCGCCAAACCTAAATTTTTAATAGTTCCATTCTGACATTTTCGGTAACACCGCTATGAAGTTACTCTTCGTATTTGGCGTCGTAAAGTTTGGCAACAATCTGGAAATTTACCAAACCTCCCAGCCAGGGAAATCTTGCTTATTTGAGGGTTACTGTTATAGATTGTAATCACTTCAAAGAGATGGTGCGAATAACATTATATTTCTTGCCTTTTAATGTTCAAATTAAAATCATGGAAGAATGGTGGAGGCTGAGCTACCTGACACAATCGGTTCCCTATGTTAATAAATTTAAATTTGGCGACCAATTTTACATTGAAATTACGGTTAAATCGGTGGATTATGTTAAACTTCAAAGGCAAAATTGCTGTGTTCGTTGAGAGTTTTCGAAAATCTTGCCACTAGAGTTATCTCAAAAGTTCCATTGAAACGTTTATTTGGCGAATTGATTTAAACGTTAATATGACTTTTAGTGGAATTCAAAAGGTTGGGGAGCACATTTGAATCAAATATAATAATTTTACTTTAGAGGGTTAAAGTGAATTAAACTTTATTTAGTTAACTTCCTTTACATTTGTTGCACGGGCATCGCCGTGCGGGTACTGCTAGTCTATATATATAAAGATGACGGTGTTCGTTTGTTTGTACATTTGTAACCGCTGGCCAGAAGCCCCCACAGCACCCACAGACCTGAAACTTGGCCCAAAAATTCGAACGTATCCTAGTAAAATGCACCTCGAACGCCAAATTTTTAATTTCGAATTAGTTATTTTTAAATTATTTAATTAGTCTCATTTTTGGTGTATCCGCCATAATTGAGAAGGGAAAACCATCCCACACCCCAAAACATTATATATCGTTGGAAAGGGGTTTTTTTCTGAAAAAGAAAAGTTTTAGCACGTTTCTGTCCGTTAATTAGGACAGGAGATATTAATTAATCAAATTTAGTCAATTTTCAAGGCCTAACTTTGTACGCAGAACTGAAACACGAGAGCCATTTTCCAGATCAGCTGCTCTTTTGTCCCTGAAGTTACTTTGTGGTTTAAATTTGCGTATAGATTTAAGCCTTGAAAATTTATTCAATTTGATTAATTAATATCTCCTGTTACTTAACTTTCTGTCTCTTATATTTATTTGGCGAATTGATTTAAACTTTAACATGACTTTAAGTGGAATTTAAAAGGTTGTGGAGCACATTTGCACTAAAGGATATAATAATTTTTCTTCAGAGGAGGTTAAAGTGAATTTAAATTTATTAAGTTGACTTCCTCAAAATTCGGTGTTACCGAAAATGTCACAATGGAACTATTATTGTTAAAAATTTAGAGATGGCTATTCAGTTCCTCTTCGCATTTGGCGTCGTAAAGTTTGGCGACAATCAGGAAATTTACCAAACCTCCCAGCCAGTGAAACACTACTTTCTCCAAATCAAAGAAAATGAAAACGGTCTGGGAAGGAACAGTAGTTGTTTGCAGTCTAAAGAGTATTTTATTGCATGTTTAAAACATGTATTTAATGCCGCCATCACTAAATTTTAAATAATAATAGTTCCATTCTTACATTTTCTGTAACACCGCTATTCAGTTACTTTTCGTATTTGGCGTCGTAAATTTTGGCAACAATCGGGAAATTTTCCAAACTTCCCGGCCAGTGAAATCTTGATTATTTGAGGGTCACTGTTAGATTGTAATCACTTCAAAGAGATGGTACGAAAGACATTATATTTCTTTTCTTTTCATGTTCATATTAAAATCATGGAAGAATGGTTGTGGCTGATCTACCGGTTCCCTATGTTAATAAATTTAGATTTGGCGACCAATTTTACATTGCAATTACGGTTAAATCGGTGAATTATATTAAATTTCAAGGGTATTATTGCTGTGGTCGTTGAGAGTTTTCGAAAATCTTGGCTCTACAGTTGTCAAGGTTGATTGCGTTCCGGTATTTTACCAGATTTCTGGTATTCTCATAATCGATTCTGGTATGTTCAAAAATACCGGAAATAAAATATTTTTAATTATGCTTTTATCTTCCCACCTCCGGTTTTTCTTTTTCGAACTTTCGATGATTATACCGATAATTATTAATATAATTCATCAAATAGAAATGTTAAGATGAAATTTCTAATTGTTTTTTTACCTTACTAAATTATTTTATTTGCACCCAATATGAAAATCAAATTTTTCTCACTTTTGAACTTTTGATGCTTATTACCCTTAGTTAGGAGACATATAAATGAAATGTAACAAATGCAACTTTCATTACATGCTTTCGCACAACAAACAGTAATTCTGTTAGACTTTTGCTTTCTGCTTAAAATATTTTTTTGGAGATAATTGCTCATCATCAGCTCAAAAGTAACTTTATTACTCATTTACAATTTAATTAAATGCATGTACAATATTTTGACTAAAAACTATTTGAATATATGAAATGTGTTAGTTTATGAAAGGAAATTAATTATTGTGTGTGTGTAATTATAAAATTAGGTGTGCTTAAGTAATAGGGGCCTTGGTTATACCCCCCCCCCACACTTTTTCTTTAAAACTTTCAGGTATTTTTTTATGAATTCACAATCACCCCTGAGTTGTGTCAAAAATTCCATTGAAACGTAAAAATTTCGCTAAAAATAAATAAGTTCGTCACACACACACGAAAAGAAGAAAAAAGTCTTTAAAACTAAAACAATCCTCGCATTGAACACTACAAATTGAAATGGCATTGAAAGTGTCATCAATATATTTTAAAAGGTCGTGGTGCACATTTGAATTAAAGAATATAATAATTTTACTTAAGAGGGTGGAGTGAATTTAAATTTATTCAGTTGACTTTCTTTACATTTTTTGCACGGGCATCGCCGTGCGGGTGTTGCTAGTGCTACATAAAATAAACTGAAAAAAAAAGGAAGAAACTATCAACGCGTCTAAAATTATAAGCGATTGACACTAAAAAAAAAAATCTTTCTTATTCTCTGGTACTTATTTGTGTACTAGCTTAACCAAAGCCATTTAAATATTAACGGTTTGTCAACTAATTTATATTTCAAAGCAATTCTAGTTTCTCGTTGTTCATAAGATTTTAACACATACTACGTACGTTACCGCTAATGAGTTTCATGTTAGATTTAGTTAAGCCTTGGTTCAAATTTTTCATCATGATTACTGTTAATATTGCTGTTGCGAGACAAAAATTTTTGCAACAATGGATTGAAAATTTAATCATTTAATGGGGAAATGACATGAAATTTACTGTTTTCCATAATAACTTTTTTCTAGTGAACAAATACCGTCATATGAGTACATGGTACCTAAGTTCCACCATCTCCTATCGATTAAAAAAAATCGTCCAAATCGGTTCAGTAGATCATAAGTTATGTGCGAACAAACAAAAAAAAAACATTCGCTTTGAATTGATAACCTCCTCCTTTGTTGAAGTCGGTTAAAAATAAACTTAATCTACGTCCTTACTTGGTACATTAATGTCACTTGTGTAGTACGCATACTTTCAGCGTGAGGGCTCTAGTGTTATGGTTTTGGCGCGAATTTGGATGCCACGGAAGAATCAATGCTTATTGATCTAATGTTACAGTGGGTAACATTAGATCAATTGCATAGAAGTGACTTTATAGCACCGTATGTGCGATATGTGTGCACTGTTGAATATTAATTATAAAATAGTTTCATAAGGCAATGTTGTAAATAAAAGACGTATTTATTATCACAATAAAATAAGCAAACAAACTAGCGGCTTACTCAAACTTTCGAACTGAAAAACTAACAACAAATATTTTTGTGTTGCCACTACAAAAAATGAAAATAACATTACAACATCCTCCCACCTTTTGATTAGAGCATGTAATCAAAACGATACATTTTTACATTAGTTTTCATTAGGTTTCATTTTTACATACTATTAAAGCATACAAGAAACTGGAAAAACATTATACAAAATACACAATTTGATCTAGTTAATAAATACCTCACCAAACGAAAAAAGAAGTTGACAACTGAAAATCAAAGCATATAAATTTTAAACATCTAAACTCAAATTCATGAGTTAACTAAACATTTGAAAACTAAAACCTAT
>JAXGGA010022056.1:0-15624 GCA_038373865.1 Uloborus plumipes | reverse complement strand
GAATTAACCCCTCACTGCACGGTGTGCCAGATCTGGCACAAACCAAATAAACCCTCATATATTCCTATGATTTTTAAATGCAGTTAAACTGAGCTTTGTGCCTCTTCTGGAACATTGCTATAACAGTTTAGTGTGATTTTTGTGCACTAGTTAGCTGCACTAGTCTAGGTATTACAGTTCTTGCTTTTTTAAAAAAAAGGGTCTGCATTTCCGTTAGAAGTGTGCTTAGTCATTATTTCCTTTGTTCTAAAAATGTTTAAATACACTTAGTGAAAAATTTGTTTATACCACTTATGGCACAAAACGGATTGTAGATTATTACACTTATCGGTATACAAAGCATATGCTATGTGCCATATGTAGAACAAACAATTAAAACATCATTTTTGGTGCACATTTTTAAGATTAATCTTTTTCTTCATTTTTCCTGAACTCAGGGTTATTTAAAAGGTATCAAATGATTTTTTTCATGAAAATATAAAAAATCGTGCAGTGAAGGGTTAAAACTGTTTAAAACAAACGAGATTCATGCGGCTACTGTATTTATGTCAACATAATTTTGTTTTTAAAGTCCCAGAGATCCTGGTCCAGGAGGGCTGGATAAATAAGATTGTACTGTACTGTAATAAACATCCAAAGCATTAGAAATATATTCTGTAGCAAGAATAGAAAGTAAAAATTTTAATTTAAAAAACTAAGTTCTTTAGTTGATAATTCATAAAATTTTGATTACCTTGGCCTTTAAATACATAGCTTCGGCTTCCTCTTTGCCAGTTTGACTGATCAAATCCTAATAATGTTGTATCAATTCTGACATTTGATCCTTTAAATAAAGAAACCCACACATGAATAACAAAAACACAAGCTAAAAAATTATAATGTTTTTCGAACAAAATACATAATTACCTGATTTATAGACTTTATACGTATCACTCGGACACATTCTGGATACCAAAGGTACTAAAAGTATATTATGCATATGTATTATCATTATAAGCTAATTAACCACCAAAATGGAAAAAAAATACATTTAAAAAACTTACCCCAGCTAGTAAACTCCCATTTCATTTCCACATAGAAGTCTGGAGTCTGAAAAGAGATGAAATATTGCAATTCCCAAATAAAATTCATGCAAATGTTTTGACTAGGATGCAGTTTATATATTTTAATTGGGGCTGAAACTAAGCTTCAGCTTTACTAAAGCTTTGGCCTGGTCGAATGATGAGCTGCAATTTAGCTGTTTCGGCCTACAACAATTCATGGTGCGAATATTTTTTTCGCAATTATTGCATGTAAAATAATATCTTTTAATCTATGCATGAGGATTCCGCTTAATCTTACACACAGTTTAAAGCGTATCGTGCTGGCTAATGAAGAAGGCAGACTCAAGGTCTAAAAATTGTTTTATTTGTAAAAAAAAAAAAAAAAACATTACTTTAATGAACAGCAGGGTGATTCCACAAGGTGGAATCCCTGTGGTGGAAGTCTACAGTTGGGGCACACCTAACCTGGCAGGGCTGTGATTAGGATCTGCGTAGCCCTCCCAGTGTTGCCAAGTTAGTTTAGCAGTACGTTACCACGCTTAAGCCAGAGCTAAGGTAGAATTACATGCAATAAACCAACAGCATGGTTATGCTACCCAGAGGCTGCAGTTTTGTTCTTATTGTGGATTCATCAGTCTGGAGTAGGCAATGACAATAGAAATGCTTCGGGAGCGCTTAGGTAGAACGCCTGTAATAATTGAATTGGAGGCAGATGTCCTCTTATTGAAGTTGAGAGCGTCAACAAACTGGTAGCTAAAATAAATTTAGCTACTATAATAAGGACAAAATTGTAGTCTTCCAAAGACATAACTGAGCTGCTGGTACTGAAAGGTAGGGTTTACTGCAGCTATACATTAAATCGTTTGCTGATAGATCGTAATTATATAGCAGAACAGCAGTAGTGTTTGCACAAAAGTGGCTATCAAACCATTTAATTTCTCAATCTAGTTTAATTGACTTACACCACTGCAGCTCTCAACAGATTATATGATTATTTAAAAAAGGAAAATAACTGACATTTGCTTTTCTAAATTTTTGGCCCTACACATTTTTATATGAATAGGCTAAAAAGTAAGCTGAGAAGCAAACTAAACAAACAGTCATTTCTAAACACAATCCATATTACAATCACTTATAAAACAGACATCTTGCTTCCTGCCATACATCAAAAAACAATTTACAGTTACGAACTTAAAACATCTGATTATACTACTCTTTTTCTGCCATTGTTGTTACTGGAACTCTGGGGAAATGAATACAAGAATGACTCTCTAACATTCTAACATTGAAAAAAAAAACTTATTAGATCAACAGCTTTACTCTTTTCTCAGAAAGTGATTAAAAAAAAAGTGGATTAATAAAAATGAGGGTGAGAATTTAATTAAGAAAATGCTCACATCACGAATCCTTTTAAGAAGTTCAGGAATTCCACCAACACGACTGCTATACCTCTGATAATCCCTTCTTTCCAAAATTTCTTGGATTAATTCAGGGTCGCCTGTACTTATTGCTTCATGAAGAACTAAAAAAGAAAATTAGCTAAAATACATGAATCGAACAGATTCACAATAAGAAGACTAAGAAGTAAATTTGTGATCATTTTGCTGCTTGTAATAAATTTATTTTTCAGAGTTCAGATTTTAGAGAAATGCACATAGACAAATATATATATTTTTGCTGCGTTTGGGTTAAGAAGTGCATATAACTGCATAAAAACGGCAAATTTTTTCACTAAGTGCATAATACTGAACTTAGATCAATGGTGCTCAATCTACAGCCTGCAAAGCTGATACATGTGGTTTGTGATGTTCAATGTTATGAATCAAAAACACAAAGCTATTATATGTGACGCGTGATGCTTTATACTATGAATTATAAAAACTATGTTTAGGAACCTTCCAAAGCAACTGATTACCTTTAATCAGTATTAAGAACGATTGTAGCAACTTTGGAGGCAAATACTCGGAAATTAATTTCTGAGAAACGTCATATTAAGAGCAAGAATCTGAGAGAGTGTCACGCCCGTGATTCATGACCTCTCAGATTTTAACCGGATCTGACCTCTGAAGTTGAGTTGTTTAGTTTTAATGGACCCCTAAAGTTGAAGGTGTGGCATCAAAAACTAAGCGGATTTTCAAGACATGGAAGTTGCCGTGAGCCAAAACTCTTACCAGGAACTGTTGAACTCCAATTTTATTTTTGTATATGGAATATAGAAGGTTGAAACTTTACAAAATGAATGTTAAATTTGTGGTAAGTTGTTGCCGTAAGGTCAGTGAAGGCCCTCAAAACAAGGCATTTTTGACGTTTTTTATCGTTTTTGAGGTCCAAAAACAGCTTATACATTTCAGTTAGCAAGGCAAAAGTAGTTTCGCTCGAAAGACCAGTGTAAGCACTTTAAAATAATGTATAAATAACCGAGGAATGTTCAACGTGCTTTTAGTTGTGTAAGGCCAAAATATGAAAAATGCCATATTTTAGCGATATTCAAATGGTCATAACTTCCTCTGCCAACAACATATTGAAATATTTTTTTTGCCAATGTCATACTCTATTCTTTGTCTTAACAGAACAGTAGAGTCCTTTGAGGCGAAATGCGAAAATTTTTTTTACAAAAAATGTATTTTTTCCCGTGTATTTTTTGAAAAAAAAATTTATGACGTGACAGTTTCTCAGATTCTTGCTCTTAATAAAATAAGCAGATAGTAAGTAACGATAAAAACACTTATCGGTTTGTAATTTTTCTTTATTACTGTGTCTTTTCCGGTTACCTTGAAAAAATATAAATATGTTTCAATTTAGATATTTTCTGGTTCATCTTAATACGAGTTGCGACTATTGTGCAAAAAAAAGTTAGGGCACCACTGTTTTAGATTATTTCCGCATTACCCCGCATTAGCCAGCATGCTGCAAAATTTGAGGGTCACCAGTTTCTCTATGACTCATACCTGGTCCTTTATGGCATGCCGGAAAAACCAAACTTAGAAAAAAAATAATTTACTACTACTATTCCAAGAACACTAAACACTTTTAAAATAATATAAGTTATGTACTCGTGTGCCAAGCACAAAATCTGATCTGTACTTTTTATGAAAATTGAAATATTGTCACCAGGTATAATTTGTTGCAACACATATCTGTACCTCAGAACCAGACTAACGTAAGTCCATTTTCGTCATTTTTCAGTAGAGGGTAAAAACGATGTATTCGACAATCATTTTTCCCCTCTACCGAAAAATGACGAAAATGGACTTACGTTAGTCTGGTTCTGAGGTACAGATATTATCTGAATACAATGATTTATGGTCATTTGTGAATGGGGAATATTAAAATAAAATTTTTGAAAAAAGCGCCATCTATAGAGGCATAAAACATTAAGAAGTGATTTCTGCATTTGCCGCTCAGTGCAGATGTCACTTTTGTAACACAGTAGCATAGATCATTTTATTTATGCAACTCAACAATTTAACTTCAGAAAATGTTAATAAATAATAGAAAGATAATGAACCATCAAACCACCATGACTTATTTTGTCTTGGAGATTTGAAGTTCATTGGTTTGTTTTAGAGAGAGGCGTTTATTATTATTTTTCCTTATAGTGGTTTCCTTTGCAGTTGAAACTGAGGAGAGAAATTAATTTTTGTTTTGGTGCAAAATGAACCTTGATTTATACCGCATGCCGTAAAATTCAAATTTTCCGGCGTGCCGGTCAACCTCTTTTTTTCCGTCATGCGGCTAATGTGAGTAGTACGGTATTGTTATTTTACTTTAAAGAAAGAATGAACAAATATTTTTCTCTTACAGAATGAAAAATCGGGCAATTGATGGACAAGGCATTTCATAGAAACTTTCTTTCAGTGGCTGATAAGAAAAGAAAAAGGATCTCCTTTGATGGGATGGTTAGCGAGCAACCCTGTATTATTAGAGCCCTGTATTATTATTAACCTGTATTATTATTATTTTTGGAGTAGGTGGGAGCAGAATCGGTGAATTTCAGTTTTAGGAGCAGAGTCTAGCAGGATTTCCCAATCAAAACAATTGGAGCAGATATTCCACCCGTACTTGGGAAAATTTAGTACACTTTTTAGTGGGTTTGAATAATGGTTATAACACCATTGTTTTAGAATTTAGTTATTTGAATTTTCATTTTAAGTAGATTCCAACCATTAGTTCAATTTAATCTAGAAGCACCCTGCCCCTATATTGATCTAGGGAAAACACTGAATTGTGATTTTCTTCACGGGAAAGGAAGAATGCTTTAAATATTATAAAAATAAATTACCTGAAAATCCATCTTTTGTTTCAACATTGACATTTGCATTTGCTTTTAAGAGCACCCTTGTACATTCCAGTCGACCAAGAGTAACAGACAATAATAAAGGTGTTCTTCCACGACAGTCAAATTTTTCAATATCATGCTGAAAAAAATATTAAAAATTGTTCATGGAAAATTTAAGGCAATTTTTCTTTTTACATTTCATATGAAACAGCCTTTGTTAAAATTTGGGCAGATATGTATCATTAAAAAAATTCTAAGGTATTTTATAATTGGTAAATTTCAGTTTACAGAACAGAATGTAGTAATCTATGACATTCTAGGAGCAACTATGGCAAAACACATTTTTAAAACAAAACACAAGAGATAAATTTTGGAGTAGGTGGGAGCAGAATCGGCGAATTTCAGTTTTAGGAGCAGAGTCTAGCAGGATTTCCCAATCAAAACAATTGGAGCAGATATTCCACCCGTACTTGGGAAAATTTAAATTTTGAAACTCTGGATCAAAGCAAATCTGGTGGTGGTGCCATATACTATATAGCGATGGATTTATAGGTTTAGGGACGTGTCATAGAACATTTTCTTATCCATCACCAGGGCTCCAGTTTTTGAAAAAAAACTAGTAGCCAGCAAAAATTTCTGGTAGCCAGAAGTGCAAGGCAATGTTGCAAATTTTAACATTGCGATGTGCCAATATATCACGATGTTTTTATGTATTTTCTTTTCATTTAATTATGGGGGTTCAGGGGGGGGGGCTTTCATAGTGTTGTGTCAGTATCCTTCGTCTCTTCCCTTTCCAGAACTGTGGAATAACCCTTCAAATAGAGAGCACGAAAAATGTCGCAACTACATGGGCGGGTTTATGGGGGCGAGAGGGGGGGGGGGAGGGTCAATGCCCTACCGGTTTATTTGGGGTGATTCTAAATAAGGAAAGCATACCTGTTAAAATCATGAAGCGAGAAATCATGAATTGTTTCTAAGAAGTTTAGAAGAGTTCTGAAAAAGGCAGAATGCCCTTTTCTGATAAGAAAAAGCACTATTCAGTAAATAGAAATGATAACGCATTTGTGTCTAAAATAACTTTTAACGTGAAAGGGCAATCCTTTAAAGGAAAATATAGACAAAAACATTGCAAGCGATTAAAAAAGAGCAGAGCAAAATATTTTCTAAAAAGCTTGACCTGTCTCTAAGGGGAAGATAGAGGGACAAAAGGAAAATAAACTATTAAGGGTAAAGAAAACCTAACTCAGTAGGACTAGTAATTTTATCATCTAAACTCATGATTGTGCAGTTACTGTCTCAGATAGCTCTAAATTAAGGGTGGAGGATACTCCTTTGCTCACTTTCTAAATGCTTTTTAAAAAGTGTGATAATCATCAAAGTCTGAAATAGCCAGTCATTGTCAATATTAAAATCCAAACAAACTAGTCATCAAAAGTTTTGGAAAAAAATGTGAAGTTGGATTGTAAAAAAAAATCGCTAGTTTTGAAATGTTGTCACAAATTTCAGGAAAAATGGCTGAAATCTGATAAAATAAACTGCCAGTTTTTTGATAAATTGCTAAAAAGTTAAAACTCATTAGTAGAACTGGAAGAAAAAAAAAAGATTATCAATATAAAATCGTAAAAGCTAAACAAATTTTCAAAAATATTACGAAAAATCAAACAATAATTAGCATGTAGGCAATTATTAGAGCTATTGTTTGCTCAAAGGAAAAAAAAAAAGAACTCCCAACTCCCCCCAGAAACTCGGTCCTTATTTTTTCCATAGGCAACTACCACACAAAGTTCTTTGCAATCTGTTGAATCAAATTGCTAAAGTACACCTGCCGACCTCTTCAAATAAAAAATAGGAAGATTTGTGAAAAAAATCGGAAGATCTCTTGAATATAATCACTTGAATTCAAAATAACTTAAATGTTTCATTAAATGATCTACCAACTAAAAAAAAAATTAAATGTTTCATTAAAATGTTAAAAGTAACGTTGTCCAATTGTCCAATAAGCTTCAAAATACATTTGCATTTATCCCTTCTTTTTGCAATTGCTATTTCTTTCTTTTCCTGAAACAAACTCTTTGAAAATAAGAGATATATCCTGTGTCATCATCTATCACTCTGAACAAGCCAAGGGAGCAAACGGATTGGGATTGTAGACACAACACAGTGATAATTTTGCTGACTCAAGCGCACAAAATCAGCCATCAGCTTACTAATAATAAGCATTAGAAAAGGGGGGTGGGGGTCATGGCGCAGATAGTGTTGCAAATTGTGATGGATGTTTTGAATTATTTTTTGTGCATTTTTTCCTATGGGGGGGGGGGGTGCTTGACTAAAGTTGCATCATAGCTCAGCACATTATAATCTGCAACAAAGAACAGCTGCCCCTCCTACTCCTGATGATTTAATGGTTCAACACAATTTATTCTAACATTAGTAGTCAAATACAGAATGCCGATTAGGTAGATGGGGGGGGGGGGTGGCACAGAACAGACCACAACATTGAATGTTTTCGATCATCTACAGGAACGATCAGTCGCCTTGATAAACAAATATTCAAGCTATTAATTTCATTAGTTTAAACTGTAAACGGATTGGGCGGGAGGGGGGGGGGGGCTTGACGCTGAGATTGTAATATTTTGGGGAGAGATTTTATCAAGTTGTTTTAAGTCTCCTCCTCTGCAGGATGTGCTCTGAAACTTCTTTCTCCGCTTTATCTTTGGCAGGAAAAAAGTATGAAGAATGAAAAAAGTTTTAAAAAAAAAGCTGAAAACTTAGTCGCCAGCTCAAAATCTTTGGTAGCCAATATTTCACGAGCCCTGTCCATCACAGACCCATGTGAAAAATTCATCATCATGTACCTTTTTGTATCACTTAATTGCAACATAGTATGTTTGCTACTGCATTCAATACCAGTACTGGAAACATCTAATTATGCCCTCTAAGTGTTTATTCATGACAGAAGACACAAGGCAAATAGAAAGGCTTTCATTTATTAAAATAAAGAAGCCAAAGTAAAATCAATGAAATAGGTATGTTTTAAATTTTGACTCCTTAATAGGCTTTCGATTTTTTTCACCCAGCAAAAGGAGCACACCTAACAGTTACGAAAGAGATCGCGCGGTTTTATCTAAGATTTCCTACAAATTTGAAGAAAAAACACATTAATAATAATGTGCATCAATTCCTTAAGAAAATGCCAGATAGGATGCATAAAGGGTGATTAATCAGAGAAATATTTACCCTGCGATCATAACCATATTTACGTATGGGCTTGGCTATAGACCAGGGCGTCATGATTGGACAGGCGGCACTTTTTCCGTATTGAAAAAGTTAAGACCTTTTCTAACCACTTTTAGATAGAAAGTAGTAGTTTTTTACAACTCAGAAATTCAACGACTCAGGGGGCCCCAGTTTCAAAAGCCCAGGGCAGCCTTACATCCAAATATGCCTCTGCCTGCGATAGGTGTTTGGATAAGAATGGGGTGACTATGTGCCCCGTGCAATCTCGATCTCTCTGGTTAAGCAATGAAATCACTTTTCTTTAATCTCTACACAACATAATTCATTCCTCTTGTATTTCACTATCATATTATTTTTCAAATTACGGTTTAAACATCAATGAAAACATTTTCCACCAAGATAACTAACTAAGTCTGAATACTTGCATTTAGCAAGCTTCCATTTAATACAAAAAATATCTTTTCATTTTTCAAGAGATACTGATCGTTTCTTTCAATCAAGAAGTGAAGCACATGGGAATAAAATTGAAAATATCACAAATGAAAACGAGGAAAAAGAAATTTGACACTTTAAGTGGGATAAACTGGACGAACACAATTGGGTTTGTAATGAAATTGAAAATACAAATCAGTTTATGAGTATGATAAATGCAAGTTGTGATTACTTCTTAAAATTTACGATAATAATAATAGTTAAAAGAGAAAAAATTACAGCAAAGTATAATTTGCATCACACAAAATTCATAAACGAAATAGGTACATTTCAATTTCAGTTCATATTGTTCATCTTCCTTTTGGAATTAAATCCCAAAAAAATAAACATTTTTTCCGTCCAAACTATTAATAATCTTGATGAGGATCCTAAATCCAATTATGTTATTGATGCATCAGCAAGAATTTTAATTGTCAGAGCTTACCACATTTGAATCTAATGCTTTCTGAAGTTCCGAAAAATCATTCTGCCAAATAAACCAGTGCAGAGGATACTCATCTCTGAATCTTCCGCTGGACATTTTAATATTTAAAAAATGGTTTAAAAAACCTAGCTTATTTAATCAAAAAATTTTAAATTTCATGATTTTTCTCATTACACGGACATTTGTCGATTGACGGATAAACTGTTGCCATTCGTAACTTAAGTTTCGATTTGATTTGACATTTTTACGTAAAAGGTGTGATTGCATGTTGTAAAAAAGAAAAGTAATTTTAAAGAAGTCTGTTTAGCTAGAAATTATTTATAATTAAAATAAGAGATTGTTTTCTTTAGTTATGGTTATTTGTTTGGGAAAGATTTCATTTTTAGTTATTTAATAAACGAATGGCAACAAAAATGTATTGAAGCAACCAATCACCATCACTTCCTACACGTGACTAATTCTAACAGGTTAATTCCGTAGTTGATAAATACGACGTGGAAATAAACTATGTTTCAAATCATGAAATTTAAACGGTGCAAGCTGTATATTTTTATAGTTTAAGCATTTTATCATTCTCTTATTGACACAAGAATTCTAGATATGACGGCTGTGTGCATTGAAGATATCGAACAACTTTTGGTTTCATTTGCAACGGAAGGCCAATATGACGCAAGGGCCGGTGAAGAAGTTCGTTGTTTACATTTTCCTTCCTTACTCACTTGTCAAGAAGTGTTTTGCGCCAATTTTTATCCATTGTATTCTAACGAAGAAATAGCTGAAATTTTTTTAAACTCTTATTCACACCGTCAATTTATTTCGTATGCAGTAGTCAACATACCCTTTAAATGGAAATTTCTCCCCATTTAAGTCTGAAGATATAATTTGTCCAAAGTTATATGCGCAGTTGACTACGAGAGTTTTTCGTATTGCATTTGGTATATTCGCTGCTTTTTAAATAAATTATTCTTTGATGTAAATAAAACAACGTCACACATTTTTTACAGTATCACCCCAACATTTTTACTTTGCTTTTAGTCTAGAAATTTTTGGTGCGTTTTTTCCTCCACAATGTTTAGAATGTACGTTTAAATACTTGCAGTGTTCATGGGGAAGTTCAAAATTTTTTAAGATGATTAGGAAATTCTGCAGCCAAGTCATTGTGTTAATGGGGTTAGTGTTTAAGATGACAAAGAAAGTTTTTTATTATTGTGTCAAGTTTTAAGCGTTTAAGCCCATATTTTAAATTTTTTACATGCCATGCTTTTTCTGGTTCCACAGTTTTATCCACATTCATAGTAGTTGTTAGGGCATGCCCTGCAAGTATAGTATAGATGGAAAAGGTTCCACTGTCAATAAAGCAGCATCAGTGCAAGTGTTTGTCCCTCTTAATCATTTTTTTTCCTGCAAGAGTTCTGAGAGATTCTATCAAGGTTCCAGATTCAAACAATGCATGTTAAGAGTGAATTTAGTCTCTGATTCATGTTTAAACTGCAGTAATGTTAAGTTATTATGATGTTCTAGCTTGCTGGTTAGTTTCAGCACAGATGTATCTTAATTTAATGTGACAAAATATTTGATTGCTTCTTGGATTTGTTAATTTAGGAGCCAAATTTACTCCAAAGTTTTGGATTTATTTCACTTTATTTTTTCTAACTCGCGTCTTGCGCCAATCTGAACTTGTACTTTAATTTTTTTTGAAAAAGACTTTATTAATTTCAGCCATAAGATAATTGAAGTTTATTTTTCAAATTAAATTTTTAAAATTACAAATCCTCCATCTTTTCGGTATTGTTTCATCTAAAAACTTTTAGAATGTTATTTAAAACCAGATACTTGTATTGTATAGGTACTAAATGCAGGAAAAATAGAAAATAAACAAATTTGCTAGTTCTGTTGGAGATGAAATTGAATGAGAGTAAAAATAAGGATAAATTGGATTAAAATTATTTTATTACTGTCAGACCAAATTTGTTATGAAATTTTCAAGAAGCCAACTAGGAACATTCAATCTCAATGTAAAGAGAAAGTAAAAATTGGGTGAGAGTATTTCATTCCTTTCATTGTGGTTCTAATCAATTAGAGATTTAGAAGCTAACACGTGTTACAGCCAACAGGTATTCCTTCAAACTAGCAGATGTGACAGTCTCCACCTGTAAAACTGATGTTCACTTTTCTATCTCATCACCTGTCAAACAGTAAAATCTAGAGATGCATCATCCCATTGTTTATCATATCTTGATATGATAAAAATGGATGTGATGCATTTCCAGAAATACATTAATGCTATGTTATATGCTTTCATTATTTTTTATAATTATATCTGTTAATTAAACTTGAATAAATATAGATAAAACAGAAACTTTCTTCACAAAAAATCTGCAGTTGCTACTCGTATTCAACATGTATTGTTTCAAAAGTTTTTTTAAAATTCTTTTATGGTGGGAAATTTTTTTGGACAAAGGGCTCATAGGATTGTTTGACACTCTAGTTTTACTCTGAAAAATTAGAAAAAAAAAATGAAACAAACCTCAAGGAAGTTTCTGATGAATTTTTTAAGTACTTTAGGAGGGACTACCTTAATGAGTCTCTTAACTTGCTATAAATTTTCATGCTTTTGAACTTTCGGATGAATCCTAGTTTAAGGTCCGGCGATAAATTATTAAATCTGGCAACCACAGAATTATCATTGGATGATTGGATTGTTTGGCGATTTTAAGCTAAATGATGGCAACCTTAAGCTACAGTCTGGAAAAAATCGCCAAACCCGGACCCTAAAGTAGGATTTTACCGAACTTTCCATCACTCTAGTTCCTTAAGAGAATATTAAATGAAAAATATGTTTTCTTCCTATCCAAATAAAAATAATAGGTATGAAATTATCAAACGTAAAAAAAACGTGTGGTGCTATTTCCAAGGAGGGGTGAGTGATTGTATGTGTCGAGGGGGGCTGTCACTGCTCATATTTTTTTGAATTCAGGTTGTCATTTTCCATAAAAATCGGCAGGAATAGTGTCGGAAGCCTTTTGAGAGGTTCCCCCCCCACCTCCCCCCCGTACATTGTTAATTGATCTCAAAGTTATTTGTACGATTAATAAGGAAATGACTTGTTTTGAGCTTGAACTTTTGTATTTCAGAGTGTAGAGATTCATAGGAAATGCAAAGAACTCTTTGAGAAAGATTACAGCTGTTGTGTAAGTAGCTTCAACTGAAAGGACATTCCTTTTCGTTTTAAGTTTTTTTATAGTTCACAAATTTTACTTTGACAATGTTTTTTTTCTTTCAAAATTTTTGTAGTAATATAATTTTTCCCAGTGTTTTATTTGCATAAAAGTGCTTGGTTTTCATATCACTGGTTATTAAATTCACTAGTAATTAAAATTATTTTTTAAGTAATCATTACATTTTTTAATATGAGGCATAGAAAATAAATTGCAAGGCTTAAATTTCAGTGAATGATGGGCCAGGGAAATTAAAGCCTCTCTAAAAACAAGCTTTTATGGTTTTTATAATATTTAAGTTTAAATGTATTTTATAAATGAAGGTATGATAAGTAGTGAGAGTTGTATGAAGTTGATTATTGTTTGCCTATTTCAAATTAAAAAAAAATCTTGACAGAAACTTCTAGTGCACGCAAAAAAATAAGTTTCCTAACTAAGAAGTTATTAACATGATATAATTATTTTTTAGATAATTGAAAATGAAAAAGGTTCTTTATCGGTAAATTATCCTTCAGAAATTATCATTCCTTTTGAAAAGAAGGTTATATCCAAAGAGCCAGAAATTTCTGAGAGGTAATTGACCTTTTTTTTTCTAATCGTTTAAGTTATTAAAATATTTTATGGTGTAATTTTAAATTGTTTGTTAAACATTTTAGCGCAGACAGCTATATATCGACGTTCAGTGCTGCAAATTTTAAAGAAATTGCAAACAAATCGAATTCTGCAAGATGCAGGAAGAGATTTCCAGTGCCAGTAATATTTTGTGAAGGAAAAGTATGTATGTTTTTTGTTAGTCTGTGTGTATTTATGTATGTACATAATTTATAAATATAAAGTATTTGTGAAAATAAAAATAAACAAAAAGAAAAATAATTATAACAGGGTTTGCTGATATATATCATGACGTATATCCAATATTTATTTTTAAAATATATTTGATATTTTTAATATTTATTTTCCGAGCTATGATACTTGCACTAATATTGTTAATTTAGTAATAAAAATATCCAAAATTTAATGTACTACATTTTTGTATTAATACATCATTAATATAATGAAGTGCCTTATATACTCTCATACAAAATGATCTCTCGTACGAGTCAAGCCCCTACTTTCTGAAAAATATTTCGAAAGTTTTGCCACGATTTTTAGAAACGTCTGAATTGGCAAAAAGTTGAAATAAACGCTCTCAGATAAAAAACCTGCGTATTTTTTTTCTTTTAACAAAGGAGTTCATTTCTACTACCACTTTTTTTTAAGTATTAGATTTCGAAGTTATGATTTTTGTTACCTGTTGAGTTTTTTAAAAATTAATAATAAAATTCGCTGTTATCGTATTCTTTTTTTGAAAAACCAGATTGTGTGTTAAATATTATTAAAATACTTTTTCTGTGCTTAAGTAATGAAAGTGTAAGAATTAAAGTTTGAGAAATATATTTTATAGTATCTGTTTTGAAAGTCTTTTGTATAACATATAAACTTTGAGGCTTTATTATTATATAGTATTTTTATGAACTTAGAAATCATGTAGTGCATATTAAAAAAAAATATTTCAAATATAAATATTTCAAAATATTTAAAGTATTTTTTCATATCTTGTGTTAAGATTTCATTTTAAAGATTTATTATTCAAAGTTTTAGGTGAAGTGAGTTCATCTTCAGTTAATATATAAATTTATTTTCCTTAGTTTGTATGTAGATCTGCTACATTAGCATGTGGCGGAGAAATGCTGCTGCGGGACGTATCTGGTGTCATTTTTAATGGTAAGTATGAAAGATTTAAGTGTAGGTTAAATATTTCTGTGCATGTTTTTCATTTTTCTTTGCTTTGGAATATGTTCTAATTAGGGATGCACCGATAAGCAAATTGGCCGATTACCGATTAATCGGCCGAGCCGATTCATAAGGATGGTTGTTTTTAATACTAATAATTTTCCCACCACTTTTTTTCTCTCTTATAGAATTCCAAATTCAGAAATAGTAACTAGTTTATTTCTGAGAGAAGATTTTTTTCCATTTTCCTAATTTTCGCTAAATAATTTCGCTATTTTTTCAATTTTCATATTATTGTCAATTCTATTAAATTAACACATTGTTAATTATTTTAATTGGGCATAAAACTTTTTTAAAACAGGGGGGTGGGGAAGTCTGTGGTAAGCACTCCAATGTAGGAGGACTTTTAATTAAATTTTTTTAATGATTAGTAGCAATTTAACTCAAGACTTATTCTTTGTGAAAACTAGAGGTTATCTAAAAGCACTGTGCTAAGGAGATAACTATCTCCACATGAAAAATGTTGCAACATTGTCTATGTATATTTATTCAAAGGAGGAGAATTAATTTAAAAAACTTTATATCAACTGTGAGGATGATTATTGCTGTAAATAAAATTGTTCCTCATAGTTTCTTAGTTAAGGTATACTTTAAAGAATTATATTGAAAAAATATTTTTTCGGGCGATTAATCGGCCTGATTTTGCCGATTATTAATAATCGGCAAAGCGGCCGATTACACTGTTCGACAAAAAAAAAAAAAAAAACCTTGAAAATGCTTCTGGTATTTTGAAGGCTGATTCTTATGTAAAATGGCCCCCTGAATCCGAATATGACCAACGTTTTCCCCCATCACGTCCCAATTTTTTTTTAAACGCCCCTTTTTTTTTTCATTTTTCCTTAGTTTCAGGGCTATAATATTTTTTTTGGAGGGGAAAGGAGCCTTATATTCACCAATAAATTTTTTTGGATGTCAAGAGAGACTCAAAGTTTAAAATCATGAGCACCGAGAAAAAATCGGGGAACTTGGAGGGGGAGGAGGGGGCGTGGCCCCCCAAAATATTTGAAAAATCACCAAAAACGATCTTTTTATTCTAGTTTCTTTAAAAAGACCTGTAAAACCATTTTTTTTCGGGGCAGAACCCAAGAGTATAGGTCC
>JAXGGA010022055.1:0-15625 GCA_038373865.1 Uloborus plumipes | reverse complement strand
TCCTTAAAAAGTGCTTCAATTTTATTTCTTATCAAATAAATAAACTATTAATTAACTGAATGGCCGGAATATTACTCTCGTTAATTATTTTTTAAACCTCTGAACTATTTCTTTTAAAGGATTTTATGCGTTTTTTACTCTGTTGGTCATTTTATATTATTAAGTGCTGTGTCTGTCGGTGCAATGGGGAACTGATCAAAAACTACTATGTAACTATACTTAAAACCGATGTAAGCTAGTGATGATATGTTAATCTTTTCACTTCCCTCGTTTCTCCTCTCGCTCGATTAATGTCCATCGTTTGTTAAACTACAAATATATATATATATATATATATATATATATATATATATATATATATATATATATATATATATATATATATATATATATATATTTATATATATATATATATATATATATATATATATATATATATATATATATATATATATATATATATATATATATATATATATATATATATATATATATATATATATATATTGATTGATTGATTGATTGATTTTAACTTGCAAAAAAATGCAGAACATTTATAATGTGTTTGTTTTCCTACTTTTCCAACATGTTTTTGAAGTCGCAATTACCCCATATAAGGCCTCAAAATGCAGAATTTTAAAACTTTTTTCACAAATTTAGGAGGGGAGATACCCCCAGACAAGCCTTACGAAACTATCTCGCGCTCGGCACCATTTGGCGAAAACGATATTTGCCGAGAAACAACTTTACTGTTGGTACCAAGAAACAGTATGGGGGAAGGGGGGTCAGTTGGATAAAAGACTCATAACACAAAAAAATGTTACGTGTGTTTGGGCAATGTGCGAACTGTGCCCTCTCCGATTTTTTTTTTTTTTTTTTTTTTCTAAATACGGCCTTGTTCCAGATATAGAATGGAACACTTGAGAAATCATTGACTAGATAATGAGAATTTTTCCAAACATAGTAAGCTTCCCAAAACTCGAGATCATAAACTGACGAGCATTTACAAATAATTCTAGCAGAAGAAAAATCAAATCAGTGACCAGAATTCCAACAATGCTAAGCAATAAAAGAACGTGCAAGTTTTTGATGTTTAACATAATTCTGATGCTCTTTCAGACGGAATTATGGACTTATATCAAAACGAATTTGAGTCGTAAAATATTAAGATCTTTTTTAAGCAAGAACGACTTTAATAATGCTTTGAATGGATAATCGCTTGATTCGATATCGTACTAATCAATTATCATAAGCAATGGAATCAATTATGATAGAAGACTGAAGCGTCATAACTAGACAATAAAATGCTTAAATATACCAACAGGTATAACGCAATACAAAATCTTTAAATTATTAAAGACTTAGGAATTATATTCAGCACGATTTAATTTAGAACTTAAATTGCATCGGGGCTCACGAGAGTTCAATCCCTGCATTTCTACTTGCTCCTCTAGGAATTTTCACTAATTAGATGAAATGCATATTAATTTTAGACTATTTACGTGTGGGCATAAGTTTGGAAGAATATAGGGCTCTTGTCGGTTCTCTAATTAAGCCCGGTTTAAATTAATCCCTGAAATTAAGCCTTGCTTTATCCTTTCATTTATGTATTTATTTATTTTGGTAAACACTCAAACTCTCTTTAACTTCAACGGGACAGTCAAAATTTCATCTTGTTCTTTTATAATTTTGCAAAAATAGCTTTTTTGATACTTTAAAGTTGTGAGTCGGTGTTTCTGCAGACTTAAAAGTAAGCTGAATTATTTCCAACACCGAATATAATATGGTTTCTTGCACTTTCAATATATCTCTTTTTTTCATTTGCATGGCAGACTGGTGGATTTTGATATTGAACGAAACTAAACATCACAGCACCGTGCCATTGCTTCTACTGTAAATGGCACGCATACTGCTATCCATCAATATCACTTCCACTACTGTATCCCAACCAGAACTCACACAGTGCGATCTCTCCAAATACAGGAGACTGATATGCCGCACCCTGCCTTTCTCTGAGTTCAGTACCTCGAAGGGAAAACTTCTGCGCTTTCGATTTCCTTATCGAACTCCTTCTACTGCATGAAGGGGCTATTTCTGACCCCAAAATGTTATGGAACCTTGGATTCGATCCTCTACTCCTCAATCTTTGATGGCAGAAAATGAAAAAAGTCGAATGTTGAACATATGGCATAAAAAGACTTGGTTTTCCTCAGGCCCGTCATTTCAGGTTTCAGGGGGGTTCAATTGCCCCCCCCCCCCCTGACTTTAGGAAAACAATGTATTTACATGTAAATAGGCTTGGTACATGTAATAGGCCATTTTTGGCAAATTTTCATTGTGTACACACCCTTTGTCACCCTCCCTTGGAAAAATTCGAAATGACGGTCCTGGTTTTCCTGTTTTACTCACTCGGTAGAGGAACAAGGATTTTTCTTCATTACTACAAAAAAATCTGTCCGCGTCTGTCTGTCTGTCTGTCTATCTGTCTGTCTGTCTATCTGTCTGTCTGTCCGTCTGAAGCTTGAACTCCTCAAAAACCGCTGAGCGTAAAGAGTCAAAATTTTCGAAATTTTCTAAGGAAGACAATAAGACCAACCGCGTAATTGTACGACGTTAATTAGCTGAGATATTGATTAAAACGTTAATTAAATTATTTGCACTTTTAAAATTCCAAGACATTTATTTCTTTCCGTTGCCATCAGCGGGGTGATTCGGAACACCCATAATTTCCTATATATTTTAATAATAACTGCTCAAAATATTTTGTCTTTGCTTGGAATATCAAAAGTAAAGCAAGACCGAAGTTTTTACCCAGAAAATCAAATTTAAAAAAAAATCTTTTAACTGTTTTTTTTGCAATCAAAGCTGAAAAGTGTTCCGATTCACCCCATTTTACGGTAATTAAATTATTGAACTATTTAGAATTCCAAGACATTAATTTCTTACCGTTGCCATTTTAAATTGAAATGTTAATTAAAATATTGAACTATTTTAAATTCCAAGATATTTATTTATTTCCATTGCGATTTCAAATTAAAACGTTAATTTAATTTAACTTTTATAAATGAAAGAGTATTATTTTTGTCCATTGTCATTTTGAATACGTGTTATAACAAAGTTCTAACAATTGTTTTTATTCTAATTATTAATGACATATTTTTACTCTGGTACCATTTTGAAAATGTGCTTTTAAATAAAATCGCAATTGCTGTTTTTAGAAGGGACTTTTTTTGGCTGCGATCCAAATATTAAAAGAACTTTTTCGTTTAGAATTTTGCAATTAATTTTACAGGAAGAAAACCGTTTGAAAATAATTGTTTTTGGAAGGGAATTTTATTTGTTATTTAGGGAGAGTGCTAAGTATGTGCTACTTGACACCGTCTTTATTTTTGAGGAAGCATGTGCAAATAATTCGATTGATTCTTTGATGCAGGAAAGCATTTTAGCGAGCCGCTTTAGCGTGGAGCAGTTTGTTAAACTTTTCCTTGGTACTTTAAAGGCGAGCCGCCTTGGCGGCGAGTAGTTCATTGAAACTTTTCTCGCGACTGTAAAGGCTAGCCGCCTTAACGGCGAGTAGATTGTTTAAACTTTCCTCATTACTTTAAAGGCGAGCCGCCTTGGTGGCGAGTAGTTTGTGGAAACTTTCCTCGCTACTTTAAAGGCGAGCCGCCTTGGCGGTGAGTAGTTTTCTGAAACTGCCTTCACTACATTACAGCCCGTGCAACGCCGTCCCACGCAGTTAGTCGCTAAGTAAATTGTTGCAAGAAAGAGTGTTCCGTTCAGGAACACATACGTCAAGGGAATGGAGATGGGGACTATTGCCTCTCCCTTGAATTCCTTTTCACTGGTAATTTTTCGAAACTGAAGCTCAAAAAACCTAATTTTAGACAAGTTTTAATGACATTAGAGTAACGGAGGTTCATGGCCCTCCCCTGGAAATGTTGCGGAATTGAAGTCTGAAACCTTTGTGCTCAATATTTTCGAATCAGTATACATAGTAAAAGTAATAAAAACCAATCGCTACTCCCTTGGAAAATTTCTGGATCCACCCTTGGTTAAGTCTTAATTTCATATTAAGTGCGAATTTTTATGATGATAAAAATATCAATTGTTCAGCTGAATAGTGTTACAAAAAATAAGCTAGAAATATTTTCATCTGATAACGTTAAACTAGGTTTCATTATTATTGCAGTTATCGAACGTTAATTTGGTCCCATAAAAACAACGTAATTAGCCGAAAAATGCTAAATCAAGATACTACTATGATTTTTTTTTCTCTCTCCTTTTAATATTTATCAAAATCAATCGATAAATTTCGTCGATGCAGAAGCAAAGTTTACGGATATTAGAATTAATCACAGTGGCTCGGCGAAGGAAATGATGAAATTTCCAGAAACTTCCAAGTTTGCAATTTTCCGGTTGAGTTTCTTTACGCCTCGCGGCAATGTAGCGAAACTTTAATGTTTCGTAAACTGAATATTAATCTAAGGGATAACGCAGCTCCGATACAAGCAACTTTTATTGGAATAGACGAAGGTTAGGCATATCAGAAAAGGGAATTTTTTGAGTATAATAAATGTGTAAAGTTTGAAATGATAGTCTGAGTTGTTTTCAAGATGAAAGATATTAGCACAATATCACGAGTTATTAAAAGAATGCTAGATAGCATCGGTTCTCAAGCTTCTGCAGCTTACATTTTATGCCATTGCACATAAAAGCAAACCTTTTGTCTTGTACGTTACAGCTTTATATTTTGTTTGAAAACGTGTAATAAACAAACACAATTTTATTACAGTTTTTAAGTCTTTTTATCAGACCATAGTCTTGAAAAATGAAGAAATCGGTAGGGCATATCGTGAATTTAGGTAAATATGATAATGTAGAAGAAATAGAAAAGTAATTTATTTTTATGCCTTAAATAATTTTACAATGATGTGGTCCATTGCAAGTTTTTGGGAAGAAAAATATCTTCAAAGTTTCAAGCGGTAGAAAAAAAAACTATGATAAAAAAAATAATCATTCGAAAAAATGTTCAATATTATTCATTTATTATCTCTTGTAAAGATATTAATTTAGAAATTGTGCGGCCAAAATCTTCTGCAAAGGCCTCTATGAGAAAATGCTAGAAAAGTAAGTGCTGTAAAGTTGAAAATGCTCACATTTTTATCATTTCATGTGCTACAGCTATAGTATACTTAGGATGTAAATTATCAGAACAAAGTACTTGATAGCTAAGCCATACATTTGTGTACCTTATGATGTTCTAAATGGATCATAATAAGCGAATCAAAATTATATTTTGTTAAAAATTATATTTGGAGGCTTGGGGTAGTCTAGGCGTAATAACAAATAAAGATGCTCTTTTGTGTCCACTTATATGTATACTTTACGGCATTATTCTGATTTTTTTTTCATCTACAGGAAATTCCGAAACGTCAGTCAGTTACTGGGCTGTCTGTCAGTTAGTAGGTTGTCAGTCAGTTACCAAGTCGTTCTATTTCAGTTACTAAGAGGTCAGTCAGTTATGAAGTTGTTCTATTTCAGTTATTGGGCTTTCAGTCAGTTACCAAGTTGTTCTATTTCAGTTGTTTGGATGTCAGTCAGTTACCAAGTTGTTCTATTTACTGTAATTCTTTTCTGCAGCAATCTTTTTAGAATCAAATGCCATACGCTGAAAGGATATTCATTGCGTAGTGATCCTAGTTTACATTTGTCAAAAAATCTTTTTAATCTCAGAAGAAACGCTTATTGAATCTGAACTATTTTTCTCAAATGATGCATTAATGTCAATCCGTTACCGTGATTTCAACGATTTTTCTAAAATCATCCAAAACTTATTTTGGAAATTAAACTATACAAAAAGTACAATAGGTCAGGAAAAAATATCTTTTTAAATATGTACATTTAATGTTGCATGTTTCAAAACCTTTTTTCTTTTTTTTTTTTTTATAACTTAGTGAATGTCGGTCAGTCACCCGTGGAATTACCAAAAATGTTTTCCTGATTGCTTCTATGAAAGCAAAATTCCCTGAATAGTCTTCCTAAAAAATCAATTTTTGAAAAAGAACTGAAATAAAATATATATACGATTGAACTGACAACTCTCCCCAAGTAACGATTTTCTTCTGATTAATTGTGAGGATTCTGAGGTTCTATGCACATAAAAGTATAGCACGTAGCTATTTATTCCCTACTGAGCGATTAAATGATACCAACAGTAAAGGGCGGATTTGCTGTAATGCGCTTCAAGACATGCCATGCTCTTATCCATTTCCTTCTTCGATTTAACCTCCTATTTTCTCTTTATAGATTGCCTTCTTCATTTTTATGACGGCCTGTAATTTATGTCTGTAATTATATTTATTAAATTACCTATATGATTTACTTTTAACTTGTATTGACAGATCCGTTGTTGGTGTATTAAATACGAATGTTTTTCCCCTGTACGAGGGAAGAAATTGATTGCAGGATTGTGCCAGCAAGGCAAAACATAAATATTCAAAACTAAAGTTTATTTCAATTAGTTTTCGTTGACTATGCTGACTGTATGCAAGTTTAAGAATTTTCAATAATGAAATTGGTTTGAAAAATATATATATATATATTAGTTTTTGGTTATATATTAAAAAGTTAACTGATTTCAGCTACAGACTAAAAAAAAAAAGATTTTAAGTCATAACGCTAATATACATGTATACAGTATGCTCACTAAATTCACTTACCATCCTGTTAGTTTCGGAACGACGGCTGATATGAACTCATTTATAAATACATTCTGCTTTCTAATTCACCCGCCTGAGCCTCTAATTTTTCGTTTAAGTAAGAACTAATAACACCTATAGAGCAAGAAATTTTCTATGCAGTTTAGTGGAAATGTTTTTTTTCTACTTATCTTCTATGGTTGACTTATCTTCTATGGTATGGTCTAAGTGACTAGGATCTAAGAAACGCCGCCGTCTTATCTACCGCACTTCACAGTTTTCCCCTGTGCGTACTGAAAATACCGTTTTACAGTCACTTGCATCGCTTCCCAAGCCTTCTAATACATATACGGAAAAGCCCCTTTTACAGAAGCAGATTGAACGTAGTTATCCCTCTTCCCCTTTTCTCTCTCTCTCTCTTTTTACAGAGTACATTTGCAGCTCATAGTCTGTCGCTTCTAAGGATTAACATGCATGTGTCTAAGGATTGACATCCATTGTGACGCTCTTTTACATATTTTTTTTCTATTGCTGCTTGCGCCTGTTAATGTAGTTTTTCAATTGCAGCTTGCGCCTGTTAATATAGTTTTTCTAATGCAGCTTGCGCCTGTTAATATAGTTTTTCTAATGCAGCTTGCGCCTGTTAATATACCGAGATGTTTTGCTCATTAAGGGGACATTTTGCAAGCATTTCCTTAGTTCTACGGTTTTTCAAGTTGTTTTTAAAATTAAGAAGGCAAACTTGTGTGCAAATAATAAGCATAATAAAATAACATTAATTATTTTTATGTATAATAAGTTAGTCTAAAGCTTCTGTGTAAATCAACAATTTTTACTCACAAGCCTGAAATTTTGTTTGTGAGATGCTCTTAGCCATAGTACTTTGTGTACCAAATAAAAATATTTTTGGTTAACTATTTCATAATTCCAACTAAAGGGTTAAACACACGTCACTGAACAGTGAACAGTTCAAGAAAGAAAAGTGTTTGTTTACAATTAATCCCGTACACTGTAAAAAATGAATGTTGTTTTTACAGTTTTATACAGCTAGTTTGATACTAATTAACTGCAAAAATTGCTAATTTTACAGTAATAAACTGTAAATATGCTAAATTTACAGTACTAAACTGTAAAATTGCTAATTTTACAGTAATAAACTGTAAAATTTCTAATTTCACAGTTTATTACCGTGTATTTTACAGTTTTAAACCTCTGCTGCTAGTATTATACTGTTGTTTTTATAGTATAATAGAGCTAACTTTTACCGTAATAAACTGTAAAATTTCTAACTTTATAGTAAGAAACTGTAAAACTGCTAGTTTTGCAGTTTATTACTGTGCATTTTACACTTTTAAATTGGAACCTCGGCTGCCAGTATTACACTATAAAAACAACAGCTCATTTTTTTGTAGTGTATGAAAATCAACAGAAAGCGAATCACAAACACAAACACCAAAAATGAAAAGAAAAAAAAAAGAAGTAAAAAATATAATAAAAGCATCAAAGCTGAAATACCCAAACTGTACTTAGAAAGTCGAAATTATAGTAAGCATAACAAGTCCACAAAACTTTAGAATTACGGGACTCTGATCCATCACTTCGTGTGATGAATGATGTCTAGTCTGCAGTTGTTTGACTGTCTGAAAAGTTTGTTAACAGTTTAAGTTTAGTTTTCATTTTATCCCGGAAATAATAATTGGCTGAATTTCATAAATCATCGTCCTTTCGCCTGCTTGTAAAATATCTAAGCTATACAAAAGTTCCCACTGAGTATTCTTGTCATTGTACACTTGATTTATTACCGTACAGACTTTCAAGGAAACTGTCAATAGTTATTTCGAGTTATTTTCACTTAAAGTTTTCTAAGAATATTTTCTTTTGCAGCTCTTAAGTATACTGCCGTACTGAGCGCAAAAGTCGTATCTGCAGACGACTTCAAAAGAAGAAATTGCCAAGTTTTGCTTCTCCATGTATTTGATTCAGATGAAACTTTTCAAATATTTTTTTTCATATTTTCCATGGACAAATGACCACAAAACATTGTATTTAATTGAAATATGTGACAAAGAATCACGTGGTGACCGTAACTCAATTTTGACAAAAATTGCAGATAAGACTTACGCTGAATACGACAGTATACTATTTGTGCGTTTATAATGTAAGATTTTTTAACGTTTGTAAATACGTGTTTACAGTATTCAATATAAAAGTTCTTTTTCTGACTTTCACGTTGAATACTGTGGTATAATCTTCTCACATAGCACGTTAGAAAGTACGCTATTTCTTTGCAGAATGTATTAATAACACTAATTGTTAAGTGGGAGTGAAATTGATTAATGTAATTAAATATCGCTATTACTACGAAACAGAGCTATGTTTAAATATAAGAGTTTTTTATTCTTACTTGATGTTCCATCACACTGCAAAAAATAAAATTGGCAAAAATATAAGCATAGGAGTTTTTTACTACATTTTAAATAACAAATTTCCGCTGTAAAATAGCTCTAAAAAAGCATCAACTTAAGAATTAAAATATTATTAACACTCATTTTCGAAATGCCGGAAATTTTTCATACTGTGTCAAAGATTTTTTATCATTTTAACAAAGAAGGAAAAAAAAGGAAATTATGATCCGAAAAATCTTTTTAAAGCCTCATTAGTCTTTTGGTAATTAATAACTATTAGAGAAGCTTATATGAATTCCCAAAAAAGAGTGAATTATTTCGTTGAATCCTTATTTAGCTAACTTTTTAATAATGTGAGGAATAAAATCGCATTTCCCCGAAATACTAAACACGGGTATTAATTATTTAAGGATATTAAAAAAATGATGAGAATACATTTTTAGAAAAAGAACATTTTAAGCTGTCAGAAGAAGAATTCCACGGAAATTTAGTTTTCTTGAGTATAACTGTTTATTATTCAGCGGAATAAAATATTGTGTGATGGATTTTGCAAAAAAAGAATTACTTAATAAAGCACACTCTTGCAAAAAAAAAGTTTTAAATACGTTCAAAAAAGTAAATTGGGGTAATATAACGGTTAAAAGCACAAATACTGCAAACAGAAGGAGACACGTGTTTTGGGGTTGCAAGAAGCTTCTTTTTCAATGCAAAGAAGTGTGAGTTCTAGGATGAAAAGACATCCGAGAAAAGCCATCTTGAAGCTCACACTTCTTTGAATTGAGGGCTTCCTTGTCCCTCCCATCACCGCCGCAATTTGGTGATGGCTTTATTGGTGACCGGATTTTTACTTGCATTTCCCGTCTCAAAGAGACTAATCCCGAAAATAATGATAAAGATAGACAGCACTTCAACTGATAAAATTACTTGTAAACCAATACGTTAAAACTAGATGTCATCATAGTTCTGAAACTTTCAACTGCAAGCGTAGTAGAATCATGCAAAAGTTAACAAAAACCATTCTCTTTGATATCGAATTGCCTGCCCGTTAGCGTAAAAAGATCAAAAATAATCTTTGTCCTAACAGCATTTAAATTTAAGTTTTTGCATACAACAGGGAGTTAATAGATACGTTTTATGTTATATCAACGAGTTAGTTGTAACTGTTTCAAATTTGCGATGGGATACTTTTTCCTATGTAGCATTTATAATTGATTTTAATCTGAAAGTGGTTTACTGGTTGTAAATAAAAGTACTTATTCTAATTATACTAGTAAAAATATAATCTTTGCCATTGCGACCCAATTTTACTTCTTTACATTTTATAATGTACTGTCAACCGAGATTATATGCAAATTTGTCAACCAAATAAAAACTCCATATAGAAAATTTAACAAGTGTTTTCGATTGAATTTAAAATAAATTTCTTTGTGTTGATGTAAGAATTCATACAAGATGCGAGATGCAGCCTAAAAAATCCCTGTATCGCTTTAAACTGACTATCCGTTGTAAGTAAAGTAATTTTTCGTTGAAGAGAAAAGTATATATTTAATATTTCAGATAATGCCGAATTAAGAATTAGTTACAAATTAGTAATATACGAAAGTTACTTTCTGTTCTTGAATTCTTTACAACAGTTATTTAGAAGAGGAACCTATTTTGAGACAAATTGTCTCAAAAAGAAATGTTTCATTGGGAGTACTAATTCAAAACTGAAAAATTCCTGCGATAATCGAGGAAAACGAACCGATAGCAAGTTTATTACAATGAGCGATTCCCACCAAATGCTGGACGACCGATGGTAGAAAAGGAATCACTTTTCTACTACAAGATGTTCCATCTAGTTAGCTCGTGATGAACTAGCATTTCCAATGTCTATGGAAAAACAGAAAAGAAAACCATTTTTCTGACACTAAAAATCAATTTTTAGACAGTAGGACACCACCATGATAATATTTAAACTGAGGGGTGAATCATGGAATTTGATAAAGATATAATGAAGTTCTCGCGTGGTGAGCGAACGTTTCTAATATCTATGGAAAAAACAGAAAAGAAAACCGTTTTTCTGACACAGAAGAAAAAAAAAACAAACTGTCTAAAACAGTAAGTATATTTTTCGTCAATAACCACCATGATAAGATGTAAAATGAGGGGTGAATCATAGAATTTGATAAAGATATAATGAATTTCTCGCGGGGTAACAGAAAAACAGGCTAGAGAAATAACATACAAGATGAAACTTATGTAACCTTTACACAAATAACTATCATCCGTTAATTTCTTTAACATCAAAGCGTGTTACATTGTAGAAATTCTTTTCATCCCGGGCTTAATTAACTCAATAATTCTACTCCCACTTCTCTTTATTAAAGATACTTACTTGAAGCACACCAATTAAATAAACCTAAACTATAATTCTAAGGAAAATTTCTGCTTCAAATGCTTTCTTTCCGATTTAGTTTTGAAAGTACGTTTTTTTGGATAGTTGTTCTCTGCAATTAGGAGAAAGAAGCTTTTTTCCTTGTAATTATCTGATATAAATTGAAGAAAAGTAATTCCGTGTTGGTAAAAACAATTAATTGTTTAATCTGAAATAGTTAGGGCGATGAGATAAATCAAATATTTGTATATCCGTTTCATTGTCAGCCATCTCATTGTTAACCAAATGTAGACAAAACAAACAAATAAATCTATAAACAACGAAATTGCATGCTCAAGAAAGAACAATTCGGTTTTAAATCACAAAAAAAAAAAAAAAAATGAACACATGTTTTAGAAATGAACATTTGATTCTAGATGTGGTTTAAAGCATGTTGTTAAAGTCCTTAAAATATATTGAAATAAGCGTTCTATCTCATTAATGTAATTTCTTAATCTCTTCATTTAATTGTTAGTTTATTTCTATCTAAATATAAGTAAAACAAACAAATACATAAACAGTCAAACTTATTAACCAGTCAGTCTCTGCCCTTAAGCCAGGGCTAAAGCAAGAACACATGCAGTACATCGCCAACTCGCTTATTCCATTCAGAGACTGTAGCTCCGTCCTTATTATGGACTCATCAGTATGGAATAGGAAGTAACTGAGCTGGAGTCAGATAATCTCTTGTAGAAGCAAAGAGTGCCAAAAAAACTGGTAGCTAATATATAGAATTAACACTTAAATTTACGAGTTGACCATTGCCGCGGCCTCTCTTTGATAGGCTAATTCTGCCGTGGGCAGGTAAACGGCAGTATCTGCAAAAAGGAGTTTTCGAGATATTTGAAGAAACGCGTTTTTGATTTCCCACAAACATCTATGAAACATTGAACTTCGAACATAGGCGATACTATATGTTTATACCGATATATTTTTTGGGTAATCGATTAAATTTTCATTTTGCAAGCGCAGAGATAGGTAAAGCAGATACTGCCGTTTACCTGCCCTTTTCACTCTAAATGTCATGCGGAATTGACTGGCAGTCGGCAGTAACTGCACAGTATGCTACTAAATGTCCAGTATTTACGTATTCGACTACATGCGGAGTAGATATGTTATTACGAAATATATTATTGCATTGTGAATGATATGTTTTATTTAAAAATACACATATATACCGCGTATCCACTTGATATAGAATTAATATAAACGAACGCGAAATATAATTAAAAAATATAATGAAACTGTATTGTATTATGCAAAATATGAAGCAAAACTTGATGATTCTTCAGCCATTTTTACTTCCTTTTACTTAGTAAAGGAAGTATTGTGATTACAAAGAAAATTTCACTCAAAATTTGGTCTAAATTTTGATTTTGCTCACCCCCGAATGAATGTTGAGTAGTTATTTCGACCTATCAGTACGTGCATAAATGTACCTACTACAGGGACCGCGCTAAGGATTGTAAGTCTGTTCAGACGACTTCAAAAGGAGAAATTGCGTTTAAAGTCTTAGCCTACTTCCAGAGTTTTGATTCAGAATGAAACTTTTTCAAATTTTTTTAAAAAGTATTTTCCCATCGACAAGTGACACAATCTGACAATTTTCATTCGCGAATATTTGAGCCAAATCAGAATTTGTGCGACCGTAATTTCTATTTTATAGCAATTGGCGAGATGGCGACTTTGCGCTTAGCACGGCAGATGTACCTACTAACATATAAACAGCCAAAATTTCCTTTTCGACCATGCCCCAGTTAATTACGACGAGTTTTCTCGTGACGTCTGTATGTGCGTATGTATGTGCGTATGTATGTATGTATGTTTGTATGTATGTGCGTATGTATGTATGCATGTCGCATAACTCAAAAACTTTTTGCCGTAGAAACTTCTAGTTTGGTATGTAGGACTTGAGGGCGGTCAAGTTGTGCACCTCTCCTTGTGGTTGCATTCGAATGTTCCCAAGGGGGTCTTTTACCCCTTTGTGGGGTAAATCAATGTTAATTTCAATGCAGATTGAGTGATATGATTTAATGCAACTACTTGGCGATATATCGCCAAACTTTTGGTCGCCAAGTGTTTGCCGCCAAGTTGGCGATAAATTTGGCGAAAAAATGATTTTTTTTAAAATTTGGATTCAATTTGGCGTTATTGGGTACATTTTGCGAAAAATTCACTGAATCATGTTAAAATCGGCGATATTTAGAAAATAAATCATTGTAAAACATTATTTTGCATTGATTCGTGACAAACTGGGGGTGTAAATATTTGAGTTGTTATCTTGCTCACTCTAATGCACTATTTTAACACTTGAGGCATTTATTATGGAATTTAAACGTAAAAGGAATTAGTGTGGCGTTCACACCAGATGTTTTAAAATAACTACAAATCAGCTAATGCTTTGTACTTTGCATCAAAACAAGAAATCACTTTGAGAAAAAGAGCGCTTGAAATGCTTGTTGTGCTGACGATTTTTTTTCATAGTATTATTAAAAATGCAACAGCTAGAGATTAAACTGCAAAAACTATCGTCTGTTAGTATGAAAGCAACTGTAATTAAAAGAAAACAAAACAATGTAAATAAAATCATTTCATTGTTGCATTTTTGTTTGTCGTCTGCCAAGTTTGGCTTGTGTATCTTTGAAATCGCGAAAAATATTGTCTGCTAGTGGAGAGAAACTTTATTTGAAAGAAAAAAATCTGGTATGGACCCCACACTACTTCCTTTTATGTGTAAATTTCTTAGTAGATGCCTTAAGTGTTAAAATAGTGCTTGGAATGAGCAAGAAACAATTCAAACATTTACACCCCTAATGTGCCACGAAACAATGCAAAAAATGATTTACAACGATTCATTTTCTAAATATCGCCGATTTTAGCATCATTCAGTGGATTTTTCGCAAAATACCGCCAATAGCGCTAAATTGAACCCAAACTCATAAAATAATTTTTTTCGCCAAATCTGTGGCCAATTTGGCGATAGGTTACCAAGTTGGCGACAAGCACTTGGCGACCAAAAGCTTGGCGATATATCGCCAAGTGGTAGCACCAATTTATATATCTTAAGTCTGCATTGATATTAACACTGATTCAGCCCATAAAGGAATAAAACACCCCTTTGGGAACATTCAAGTGCAACCAATGACCTCCCATGACCTCCTATTAGGGCACCCCTACTTTCGCTCAGTTTAGGTACAAAGGAAAACGGTTTTTCCGGCTTGATGCAATTTTTGCACAGCGATTCATATTATGTTCATCCTGCAGACATGCAGATACTGCCGTTTACCTGCCCACAGCAACGAAAAATGCAGTTACTGCTAATTACCATTGGTTAAAAAACAGTTTTTTTTCATCGGAAACCAAAAAAAGATGCTTGTAACATAAAACTAATGTAATATAGATTTCAAAAATGCAAAAAAATGAAAATCGAAAATTTTGCAGTTACTGCCCTTTACCTGCCCACGGCAGAATTATGTATTAGCCGGCCTGTTTTTTGGCATTCCTAGCTTCTATAAGAGATTATCTACCTTCAGCTCGGTTACTTCCTATTCCAGATTGATGACTCCACAATAAGGACGAAACCGCAGACTCTGGATGGAATAACCGAGTTGGCGGTATATTGCATGTAATCAAATTTATGTTCAACAAGAAGTGGTTTCTCCTTAATTTCTCTAAAATAGTGAGTACAGTTCTCAGGAATAAAAGTTTGATTCTCGACATGACACTATGAGTGTTGCTGAAGTTCTGTCCTTTTTATGTATTCTACTATTCATTGTGCCAGACCCTGTATGTTTGTTGACACAAATGTTATCCCTTCCGAGGATATTGTAGCTCAAATTCAAGCAAATACAGATAAAAAGTAAAAAATAAATGAAGAAACGAAGATAATGACAATAATGATTTGAAACTGAACATACCTCAAAATATTCAATAGTTTTTGATGCACAGAAGAACTTCCAATATTTTTAAAATCCAGGGGTGCGAATGACGATGCCCATGTCTTTTAAGGGCCATGAGTATTTCTCAAAATCCATAACACAGACAATATAAGGACACGACAAGACAGTCCAAATCAATTTAACTAGCTTCTTTGGTGCTGTTCA
>JAXGGA010022054.1:0-15626 GCA_038373865.1 Uloborus plumipes | reverse complement strand
TGTTTATTTTATAAATTGTAGCACAATAAGTAACTCAAAATTCAATGGTATGTACTGTCATAATACCGGGTAAAAATGGCATTAATAACAATAATTGTTAAGAACAGTAATGTTTCTGCAAAGTGAGAAGAACACATCTTTTGTAAGTCATTTCTCAGGACAAAAAATAATAAACCAATTAATTACTTTTAAATGATTCGAATAGATTTAAAATCATGAATCATGTAGAGCTGATTTTTTTTTTATTTCATTAAAACATTCTTAAAATTACCTAATATTCGGCTTTGTTTAAGAGCAGGAAATTTACTTTTAATTCTTGTGAACATAAAATAAGTGTTTAAGCCCCATCTCTTCCACGCCACTATTCTACAAAACCTTCCCCAACATCCTCACCGCGCTCATCACATGCAATATTCCCGTTTCCTCAAATCGATATCATAACACTATTAGCTCCTGCCTCCATCAATTTTAATTTCCTGTTGCGGCTTTACTCTTTCCCTTCATTAACGACATCTCATCCCACTCCGCAAAAACAGCTCTCCAGCCGGGATCACGGAAATACATTTCCCCAGAAGACTCTTATTCAAAAAGGATCTAAATTTTAAATGAGCCATCCAGGCAATTTTGCTTCACCATCAACAAGTCACCCTGTGATATATATGCGCACAACACCCTTCAAACTTTCTTCCAGTTTTAAAAATGTATCTAATTTATGTTTCAAAAAACTTTTATTTTGGTTTGTTGCTGTGCTGTGGATGATGGGTATGTTCTGGGAGTGAAGATGTCTGGAAATTGCTGTTTTAATTACTAACTTGTTTAGCGGCGCTGCGATGCTGTTCTGCAGGTAAAAGAAGGCGCCATTAGAATAAATACCATCTTTCATTGTTGAAAGGTACTGTTGCATTCGAAAATCGTTTGTCTATCATTAGTTTTAAAGCTTAATGGCTTTTAAAGTAATGAGGGAATTAGTTGGAAGTGAGCTAACCCTGTAAACAATCTTGACATTTCTATTAAAACGGGCAACTTGTTCATTGTCGGGAGCTAGGCATATCAAATAGGATACGTTAATGAGTATGAATCAAATAGTATTATATTTAGGGTCATTCCATGGAAATGTCAAAAAATACCGAAGTGAAAAAAGTATCAAAAAACTAATAAATAAATAAAAATCATACAACATAAGAAGTTAAAAAAATTGAAAAAGAATTGTAATTATCACTGAGATTAGCCATAATAAATAGTTTGTTGTGTGTTTACTGCTTGTTATTCGATGGTTACGTTAGTCACACTCTATCTTGAGTAAAAGTGACACTTAAGACTAAAAATACTTAATATTTTATAAACGTGTTTTATGTTTTTAAAAGACAACTTTACACATTTTTCAAATGTATCATTAAATTTTTAACACTTGCTTGGCATATTGCCAAGAATTAAGCTTTGTATTCTGTCCCATCTTAGCCTAAAGGTTAGCCTTTTTGATACTTATATTTATTGAAATTGTCGACCGGAGCATTATAAAGAAGGTAAAAATAAGAAGAAATATAAAAAAGAAGAATCAAGTATTTAAGATCTAAGGGTAATTTAAATTTATATTACTCAATATTAAGCCTAGTGAATATAAAGAAGAAAATTAGAAGAGACAAAAAAATAAATACGAAAATACTAAAAAAAAAAAGTAATGCCGTATAACAAGTCAAAAAAATTGAAAGAAAAAGAAACGTTCTGAAATTTAAAGTCACAACAACAATTTTAACCGTATTGAAGCAGCCAGAAGAAAAGAAAAATTTTGTAATAAAGCAGAATAAATGAGGTTTGTGAGCAAATATCTTTGGTTGACCTAGAATTAAGAAAAGAAGAAAATGTTTTTTTAATTGAAATCACTGAGTCATGAGTGACTGATGACTTTGACAACAAGCAGTTTAAAAAATATATATATAAACAATAAACAGGAAGTAAAGAATAAAAGTAGAACATAACGCAATAGATATCATTAAATACGCAAAGTGTTGTGTGTGAGGCGTCAAAATAAATAAATAAACAAAAGCATTGAACTTTAAACAATGAACAATGGGATAAAAATTGTTCTTAAAAGAAAAGTCAAAGGAGGTTCGACAATAGTTTTGATTTGAATTTTTTTTTTTTTTTTTTGGGCCAAAAATATTTTACACATAAAAGATAGTCACAAATCAATCTATGAAAAATTTGTAAATCATAGATTAAGAATGTAGCCGTGGACCTCCGGGGTTCTAAGAGCTAATCCCCGGGGTCGTCCGCGTGCTTACCTACTAAAAAGTAAAAAAAAAAAGAAGTTAAATTGAAGGATGAGTAACAATATTTTTATTTAAAACGAAAGTGCATTTATCTCTTATTTACTAATAATAAAGCTGAAGGTGGGTCTGTCTTCTTTCTGTCTTCCTTTTCTTTCTTTCTGCCTGTCTGTTTATGACGTACGTAGAGCAAAAACTGTTCGGTCAATTTTCATAAAATTCGGCCCAAAACTATCTTGCAGCAAGGGGGTGTGCACCTCGAAGGTTTTTTTGAAAATTTAATCTTGTTATTTTTTGTTCTAATTTGAAGCTGATTTTTCATATAAATTTGATAAAATGGGAAATAAATATATTTTATACATATTTTTAAGTTTTATCTTATTCAAAAGCTCAAAATTTTCCGCATCAAATTAAATTCGTTCAAATTTTGTACAAGCATCAGGACAGCTGTAGTAATTGATTTTAGAATCAATTCTTGCCTTGAGCAAGCCAAACGAAATGATTAAGATTGAGAATAAAACTGAAAATACAAATGAAATGAATTATTTTATTAACAGAAATTAACTTTCCGTGTTATTACTATGGTTACATTTTTTAAACTTTTTATTTGTTTCGCTCTTTTTCCTATAATAATTTTTAAAATGTATTTGTTTTTGTAAGATTTAAATAAAAATAGTTTAACTATTAAATAAGAGTCGTCTGCTTTCATTTTCTCAGTTTTTAAATAATTAAAATTCGACAACTTATTAAAATTTTAGAACTGGAACGAGCTCTAAAAATATACAAACCAATGAATAAATACATTTAAAAAAAGCGAAGAGGAAAAACGTAAATTGGTAAAAAAAAAGTGATGTAACAAATCTTTTTTTTTTTTTTTTTGGACTTAGGGAACCTCTGATTTAGAAATTAACCTTCATTTGAATCATGAAGATTCTGTAACTATTCCATCTACCTGAACACCTTCTTTCCTTTTATTTACTTTTTCTTTTCTTACTCCTTACATCTCACTAAATATCGTATAAACAGCGAAAAACTACGGAAAAATTACGACACAACAACAAACCGCATCCCAAAAGCTAAGTTCACCTCGCCGAGATGCAACAGAGCATGACGCAATTGCTTTTAATTAATCTCGCCTCCACGGACGAGAAAGGAGGGCGATTTTTCGCACCTCAAGTACGAGACATTTAATTTCAGGTTTCTATTCAAGTGTCGGTATGTATTTTCCAATTTTTGTCGACACAAATCTTTTTTCTCGATTTCATATTTTTTCTTCATGATGTAACTTCACTTTTGCTGATGTATGATATGTTTCTGGGCTGTTAATGAAAATGAATCTCATGGTGATAATTGCTACGCTTCTATTTAATTTACAGATGGATTTTTTAACGGACAAGTTGTGTCAGTGATAAACTACTGGAGTTATCTGAGCTGTAAAAGGAGACTGTAATTGCTTGTTTTTTATTAAAATGTTGAGGGTTGCTGATGATTATGAAAACGACTATTTATTTAAATATTTAATTTATAAAGTGAGAAGTTGCGTGCATTTTTCAGAGAAACCATTGCAAATGAATAAGAGAATATACAGGGTGTCCACTCCAATCGTGGACCAATAGCTAATTTCTAAACCGTTAGAGATAAGCATATAGTTTATTTAGGAAAAAATCTCCAATTTATGAAAGGAATTTTGGGTCTATTCAATGTTTTTCAAAAAATCAAATTTTGAAAGAGTTACGAAATTTAAATTTTTATACAACCCCCCAGTCCTATCAATCATATTTAGTAAAACATTCTTGACACTGTAACGTTTAAAACTAAAAAAAATCACTGTTCTACGACAAAAATTGACCGAGTTATGACGTTTTGAAAAATCAAGATTTTGAATGATTTCGCATACGGTCCCTTAAACGATCTCTCGATGACGTCATGAAATAATGCAAAATCTTGATTTTTCAAAACGTCATAACTCGGTCAATTTTTGTCGTAGAAGAGTGATTTTTTTTCAGTTTCAAACGTTACAGTGTCAAGAAGGTTTTACTAAATATGATTGATAGGACTGGGGGGCTGTATAAAAATTTAAATTTCGTAACTCTTTCAAAATTTGATTTTTTAAAAAACATTGAATAGACCCAAAATTCCTTTCATAATTTGGAGATTTTTTCCTAAATAAACTATATGCTTATCTTTAAGGGTTTAGAAATTAGCTATTGGTCCACGATTGGAGTGGACACCCTGTATGTACCATTACATAAATATGTGCTTGTCAATGTATTGTTTACGAATGCGATGAAAGAACCTGGATCCATTATTCACATCTTATGTTTATAGTTGAATTATAGTTTCGTATGATTCTATTTAGTGTTTTTGCGCCGACTTCAACACTGATGTTTTCAAGTAGTGTTGGTGGTGTTCAAAGAATAAAATTATATTTTAATTTTCAGAGCAATTGCCAATTGAAGTTCTAAAGTCGGTTTGTTTTTATTTATTTATTTTTTTTTTCAAAAATATTTGTATCTCTTTCATATGTTCGACATTTTATACAAATTATACAACATGTATTTTATACTCAAAATAATTTTAGAATTACCTTTGAAACGCTTGTTATTATTTTCTTAAAATTAGAATGAAGTTGCTTACACAGTGGACGCCTTTTAATTGAATCAGCTGCTTTAAAGAATCAAATTGTCAAAAGCAGAACACAATAAAGCTTTATTACACCAGACGCTTTTCTTAAATCAAAACTGTTTAGAACAGGCCTGATTCATATAAGCGGTGGTCACTATAGGTCATCTCCTAACGTATCATCCCAATTACTTAACTTTCATTTTAAAATGTGTCATATTTCAAATCGAATACAATTATAACATCAGCACTTAAATGACCTATCGGTTGAAACATGATTCAAAATTGATTGGACAAACCAAAATGAAACTTAATGCTTGGCATGCAAAAAGTATCAAAAGGATATATAAATACCTCCCATTCCGCTTCTGCAGAAAAAAATGAATTTCTCCATCAATGGAGGATTTTTAGGTTTGGGGTCCCGTCACAATGAAACGTTGAACACCCCCTGGTTTTCACATGCACTGTTAAAACAATTTGAAGACGTTTCTAGAAAGTAATGGGCATCTGATGTGCCCAATTTATGAAATTAACGTGCCTGGAAAAATCAGGAAGGTTTCCTGCCAAACGTTTGTAACCTTCCTGGAGAATTCAGAAACCTTCCCAATAAAAGTCATTCCCGTTGCGGTAATAAATCTGCAACTTTCCAACAGGCTTAGAACTTCGGTAACAGTTAAGAGCACTTTCCTATTGTACCAAAAAAGCTCTTGAGCAATTTCGCAAATATGGCACAAGTTAAGGTAGCAATTGCAAATAAATAGCTTATTTACTAGCAAAATCACAGTGCCCAGAAACCGCATTTACCCTTATTTGGGGAGAAGTCCACCTGGACGTACTGCAGTTGAACTGAAGGTGTAACACTTAACAAAGACGTTGAATATACCTTCCAACTGGTAGCTAAAAATATTTTTCACGACAGTGAGAAGTCTACAGTCATGCAATTTTATCATTTTAGGAAACTGTTTTGAAAATAAACATGATTTTCCCAAGAAATAGGTGGAGACAAGAGAAATTCAAGCACGTCCATAAAAAATACTATTTAACATTTCGAAATTTTCTTACAGTGTGTGGATGGTACAATATCAACAGTTCTAGGTGGTACAATAGCAATAGGGGTCGTGAATAAAAGAGGGACACAGTATGAGAAGCATGATAATTGATAAAATTACGTTTTACATGTAAAATTCATAAAACTTCGACGCAAAACTTGAGAAGTAAATTTATAAACTTGGCATACTTTAGAAAAAATGCGGACCGTTAATAGGGTGGGGGGCGATGGGGGAGCCCCTTGTCTATCCCTCTCAAAATACCAGTTTGAGAAACATGTCCTTTTTAAAGCCATTGTGCTTACAATTCAGATGACCTTGCAAAAAATTAACATTTTTCTTTCCGTTCTTCTCTTTTTACCAGTGAGTATACCAAACACTATCTTCAGAAACCTTTTCCAATTGATAACTTTCAAGAAGTGATTAAAAAAACCTCCAAGTCATAGATGCATAGAATTACTTGCAAAAATATTCTATGTCCGGTAGTTTTCTGTAGAAAAATGTTTCGCCATCTGAAGGTAATTGCAAGTTTAGGAAAATATTTGCAATTTTCTCTTTTATTTATTCGAAACCACTACAAAGATATTCGTACTTTAAAAGTTTGTCCTTCCTTTGAAAGCCGATATGCATGGAATATATTTTTTTACTAATGTACATTTTTTAATATGACTGACTTCGACTTCCTTCTCATCTGCATAGTAAAAAAAAAATTCAATTTTTTATCTATAAAATCTAGAATAGACTATACTCCAAAGCTGAAGTAGGAAGACCTAGAGCTTACAAATGCCGGACTTTTATGATGTTAACAAATGCAGTAATTTGAATTTTTAATTCAAGGATAAAAATAACAAAAGAACATACCATTTAACATAAAAGTTGATTTTGCTGCGACTCAAATCCTGTAAATTTCCGACACAAAGCTCTCATTTCTTTCCGAAAATAGATCAATTATTTAAAAGACATTTTTCAGTTGGATCAATACGCTACCTAAACCAAAAAACAAAATAAATTTTATTTTTGTGTATCAAAGAAAACTACCAAAAAAAGAAAAAAAGTACTTTTCGAAGTAGATCTTGTCAATAGGCACTTTAAAGAAGCACTAATAACACTTAATTAAAATAAAAGTTAAAGTATTATATAGTACAAATATGTACCACGAAAAGATGCAATTAACACTAATGAAGCTTGCAAAAACCTCAAAAATACAGCATAATAAAAAACAACTTAGTCCTCAGACACAAAAACAAGAAATCTATTCGTAATGACATATTTTCGAGCAGAAATTCATTTTTTTAAATTCTTTCGTTTCATTTCCAGCTTCTATCTTATAAATAAGTGTACATTTTGTTCCTGATAAAAAAAGACATTTGTTGTTTGTCAATTCTTAGAAAGAAAAAAGTCTAGGTTACGGTTGGAGGGGGGGGGAGAATTTTTTAGCACTAATTATTTGTTTGAAGGATCTTCTTATTGTGTACTCCAACACTGACGATATGGCTAATTAGGGACGCAAAAACGCGTTTAAAAGAAGTAATTTTAACGTTATAAAGCAATTATTAACTTATATATTAAGTTAATTTTTTTCATTGACATTCGAAACAACTGTATTTAATTATAATCGACTCCGACACATTCACAAAAAATATTTATAGATTTATTTCAAAGTATGTTTGGAATATTTCTACAATAAAAATTTTGCCAGGGTTAAAGGCAATAATTAGTTACTTTTTCAAAGAAGAGTATAGTTTTCTTATTTAATTGCTTTAAAAAATTGATAGTAGGTAATTAAGAGCGTCGTATAGAGAATAATAACAGATAAATGTTTCTGAATGAATTTAATTCATCATACACAGCTTAAAATACACCATGGAGTGCCAATGCATGTTTTCATGATGTTTATTTATGTTGGATGTAAATAGAAAAAAGGAAATTTATATCAATAAAACAGAGAATGTGTATGTTTCACAGCTTTGGGTCCCGATGGTCGAGGAAGCCATTGAAATTGCGTCAGGGTGAAGAGGCTACTGACTGACTGCGACTGTAACTGATTTTCTGTTTATCAAACAAACATTCGAAGAGTGCGAAATAAGTTGATGCCCGAGATAGGAGCATTTGTAATACTCTCCGTCTTTTTTGCATTCAGATTTATGCATGTCTTACTTTAGGCTTAAATGTCTGTTAACTAATTAAATGTGTTTTGTGTTCACCTTCATGACTCAAATTTATAAGTCAACACTTAACTCGGGATATGAAAGCCCAAACTGGATACAGATTTTTAAAAAATCGCCTTGACTACAATCGAGTTACGGTAGTTCAACAATTAGAAGGGTAAGTGGATTTAATTTACCTTTGTGTTTTGAAGTTTAGTTACTGTTATGTTCATGATCATATGGGTAAAATATTCTGTTTACCAGTTACATGCTTCAATATTATTCTGAATTACATTTATTTTTAGAACAATTATTCGTTTTTCTTTCTAGTCTGTTTCTTTTCTTTTTAATTTATTTATGTTTATTAATTTTTGTTTTGCATAGCAGGAAACTTTAATAAAAACATTTTTATGAAATTATTTTTCCATCAAAAAAAGATTTGCCGTAAGGAATCAGGTATTGATTGATTTTATCCAAGTGTTTATGTTTAACACCAATGCAAACACTTTTAGGTCATTAAACATATGAACCATTAGCTATAAAATCGAAACATTAAAACTTCTTTTTGAGGCTGAAATTGAAAAGTGTCAAAACAATCTCATCAATATTGACCTTCTGTTTCGTAAAGCATTTAACTTAAGAACTTCGTTAAGTCAGGAAAGTGAAAGTACTGCGTACCGAGATATTCATTAGTTCAAATAGAATACATTGATTTTTTCTCACAACATACACTGACTTAAAACTGTTGAGAACACTTTTAAAAAGTAACACTAACTGGGTAAAGCAATTAATTGATTTATCGATTATTCAAATACTTAAATATAGAGCTGGAACTCTCACAGAACAGTACAATTGCTTTTAAGTGTGAATTAAGTAATTGACTCAAGCATTATATTTTGACTATTTTAGCGAAGACTTCGGTGTGAGGCTCATTTTTCAGACCAAGTATGATTTCCAGAAAATGTTGATATGAATAATATACCTATAGCTCATATAAAGATAATGTACATTTAAACAAACGCTCTAAATATTTTCAATGCTGTAAGCTAATGAATATTTTTTCCTGCAAGTTATTATCAAACTTCGTCCGTATGGTACTCAGTAAAGATTTTTAATGGGTAGAGTTCATTTAATTGTGATTGAAAAACGTGCCTCAATTGCACTTCGAGGGTTGTTTGATCCGATTTTACTCCTGTTTAAACTGTATGGCATACCATCACTAAGGACACAGTTTCATTGTAAAATTTTAATGACCGTTGTTATTACATTGTCTGGGGCTTTTTCATTTCTGTGCTATTTACAGATCATACTACAGGTTGTAAATTTCTTCTATTACTTGTTCCAAGCAAAATACAAATTTCACGAAGTGCCTCTTAGACTTTCGAATATAATTTGTATCATCCACATTAGCAGCCTTTACTTCAAAAGAAAGGCAATATGCTACGCAATTTCTAATACCATTTCCTTAATCGAGCAAAACGCGATACTGAACAGAAGCGCCCACTACCGTATCAAGTTAGTAAAAGTATTATGTATTTTCATTTATCTATCCCACACGGTATTTCCTGTAATATCCACTACATTTTTTCTACAGTCAGAAGTTCCGGACACTACATTTTTTGACTTAAATATAAGCAATAAAATCGTAAGAAAAGTGTTATGGTCTTTAAGCATTGTTTCAGAATGTCTGCAGCATGCTTGGATACATATGTTTCAAATTTATTATTGTGCAATGTGTTGGACTTATACGAAAACGTTGGAAGATTATTCAAGAAAATTGCTGCATCCAAACCCCGTTCAAGACCTATTTCAACTACATAACCGTATCAGCAAGTTGGTAACAGAGTTTGATCATGTGGTTTCATTTGAAATATTTCTGTGTGTTATTTTTTCAACATTGGGTGCCTTTTTCGAAGGATTCATGGTATTTAACGTACGTCAATGGACAGTTTTTTACAGCACGCCATATTTCGCTTTGGACATATTGTTTTTAATTTCGACCTTGCTATTTGCTTCTAAACTTTCAAGCGCTGCTAATGAAATCAAGCAGAATGTTCACCTGGTAAGTTTAGAAGGACAACATCATCTGCTGATTCGTCTTGTATTGAAAGTAATATCCCATAACTTCGTCCTTACACTTTGGGATTGCGTGGACATAAAAAGAAATATTCTCTTCAGTATTTTGGGCTTGATGATAACATATGGAATAATTATGGGGCAACTTGGAACTGCAGAAAAATATGCACAAGAATCGGTGGTTGATCTTTCTGTCAATGCAAGCTCGTAAATAGCGTTTTGTAAGTTATCTTCACACAATAAAATGTAATTATTACTTGCTGACGTCTGTAATGCGTATCAATCATCAATTATTGTTTACTCTAAAGCTTGAATAACAGCTTGGCAAGCGTCTTCAATTGACATCTATTTTGCATAAATTCATTAATTTTGCATCAGTATAACATCAGCTGTATTAATTTTTTTTTTGTATATAGCAGCAGAAAGATTTGTTCATAAATTAGAGATACATTCAGTCTACAGCGTTGGAGATAGAACTATGGATAGGACTTCAAAACAATTCAAAACTTTTTTTATGATACGGGCAATTAAATGAAAGATTCATTGGTGTTAACACTGACTTGACATTCTTCATGTTGCTAAAGCTTTTGTTCTTTAGATATATGATTTACATTAATTTCATTTACTGAAAAAGACCGTTTTGTTTTCAGTTTTTTGTATTTTAATATTTTTTGTTTTAAACTTTTTAAATCTTTGTATTTTTGTCATTTTTAGCCTACTTTCCCGTTAAAAACAAAAGAAAGACGAAAAAAGTATTAAGAGTAGCTTAATGCATCTAAAAAATATCGCCAAGTAAAAAAAAATATCGCCAAGTCCAAAAAATAAAAAGGTAAAATGAATATCGAAAAATTAAAAATTTGAAAGTAGGGTATTGAGATGGGGAATTTGTGTGTCTGTCTGTCTGTCGGTCGGTCTGTCGGTCTGTCGGTCTGTCTGTCCCCCCCTAATAACTTTTGAACGAACATTCCGATTTGGACAAATTTTTTTTTTGTTGGAAAGATCTCGGCGAGTACAGCTCATTCCCGTATTTGATTTTTCGATTTGAACAATTTTTGGTTCAACTTTGAACCGTTCAAACAACCTGTCCCGCGATGCTAACTTTTGAGTGAACAGTCCGATTTGAACAAACTTTTTTTTGTTCGAAAGGTCTTATCAAGGATACTTCATTCCCGTATTTACATTTCCGATTTGAACAATTTTTTGTTCAACATTGAACCGCTCAAGCAAGCTGTCACCCCTAATAACTTTTGAGTGAACAGTCCGATTTAAATAAACTTTTTTTTTTGTTCGAAGGATCTCAGCAAGGATACTTCATTACCGTATTTAAATTTTCAATTTGAACATTTTTTCGTTCAACATTGAACCGTTCAAGCAACCTTTCCCCACCTAATAACTTCTGAGTGAACCATCCGAATGGAATAAACTTTTTTTTTTTGTTGGAAAGATCTCGGAGAGTACAGCTCATTCCCATATTTGATTTTTCGATTTGAACAATTTTTAGTTCAACTTTGAGCCGTTCAAACAACCTGTCCCACGATGCTTTCAGAAAAAAAATTTAACATTAGCACCTACGGGGAATTTAAGTTGAATGTTGATCCTGAACTTAAAGTCGGATTTGATTCAAACTAACTTTGTAAGAAAATGGTTTTGATAAATAATGTTTGCAAAGTACTTTTCTGAGTAATCTTCTGTGAGGACTCTGATTCCGACTCCGACTCCGCAAACATGGCGGAAATACAGGCTCAGAAAAAAATGACTGACTGTGCAGACGATTTTTTGTTTATTTATTCATTTGTTTTATTTTATTTATTTATTATTATTATTATTTTTGGCAGACGATTTTTTTTGTAATAAAAATGTTTCATTCACAAGGGTGTTTTATTCTTTGTTTGTATTTAACAACTGGCAACGGATTAAAAGTGAAATTCGAGACATTTTAATTTTTTTTTTTTTTTTTGAAAACAATTGAGGAATTTTTCTACGGAAGAACTGTAACAGTTACATTCTTTAAAAGGTGCGACAAAACTTTATTTATTCATTTATTTACTTTTTATGTGTCTATTTCATCTGATGAGAGGGGTATATTTTGCTTTTAGAAATCAGCTTTAAGTGCTAAAAAGGTATGTTTGACATAATTTTTAGTCTCAGATAATTAAGAGAACAATGATCAGATGCTAGAATGCCGATGACCATGTACGGGAAAGTAGGCTGGTTTAGTTCTTGACAGAACTTCTTGTATTTTAATATTTTTTTGTATTTTAATATTTTTTGTTTTAAACTTTTTAAATCTTTGTATTTTTGTCATTTTTTCTTTTTATATGTAGTTCGTATTTTTCCTGAATAATTAGTTCTGCGTTTGTTTCCAACAGCTTAGCGCTAACACTAAAGTATATGTTGGGTCGTTTTTTATGTTCTTTGATTGTTTTTGTTTTTGAAAAGTTTTAAAATTGTATTACTTGTATTATATATATATATGTATATTGAATTGTATTACTTGTATTTTGTATGTGTGTGTGTGTGTGTGTGTGTACATTTTATGAATATTGTACATGTATTATTATAAAAGAAGAGCTGTTAAAATTATTAAAGCTATCAACCCACATTAAGCTTCATAAAATATGTTTTCAAAAGATAACCTGGTTATTTCAAACATTTGCCGCTGGAAATTTTTATTACGCTTCTAAAATAAATGAAAAATAACAACTGTTTTCTTTTTTTCCAAAGAAACTCCTTTTTTCAGTATAGTGTTATTAGGAAAACGTGCTATGATTCTTCAAATGGAAGAAAGCACTTGGAATATTTCTTTAGAATCGTTTTCATTACTAGTTATGAGAAAAATAAAATGGCACATATTTTTGAAGCACTTCTCTTTATGGCCAAGACGTTTGAGAAGATTTCGCTCTGTAACGAAATTTCTTCGATTGTAATTCTCTCTGAGCACATTACCTAAAAGTTTATTTCTGAGATCATCTAATAAATCATGTTGTTAGAAAGAAAATAAAATTTCTCTCAAATACAGATTTGTTTTTTATTTTTTCTTAAATCCTGAAGTGTGATGCAGTTTGAAATAAAGTTTTGAGTTTGGTGTAATGTATTAGTTTTCGTGAACTTTAGCTTATGATTTCTCCTTTTTTTGTATGAGTAGAAAAGGATCTTCTTAGGGCCCTGCTCTACATTAACGTAAAGCAGAAAAATAAAGCAGAAACGTAAAATGGATTAAATGGTGTTCTATGGAAAGTACCCGGATTTTCGGTTTCTGACTTCGGTTTTGGTCGCGTTTTCTGCTAATGTGGAGCAGGGCCCTTCAGGATCATATGAGGGATACTAATGCCTACCACCTTCTCTAGTGGTCAAAGAAATCTAACTGTGGATGGGGAGATCTTGGGTTCGACTGCCCGCTTGGGCATGGATGTACTTTTTCCTATTCTTGTCCTTTCTTTGTATGAATGTATTGCTGTGCTGTGAATGGTTGCCTGCCATTACGGGTCTCATGGCATGTGTCTACTGTGGTAGTCGAACTTCAATCAAATTAGGGTACTGTTGAAATGTAAGGCAACCCACCTTAAACTGCCAGCCTAGCTGAATAACAACAAGGGATGCTAATTATTCATTTTAAGCACAGTTGGTTTTACTAAAAGCTTGAAATACATTGTATTTTTCAGCAGTTACGTAAGCGATAATCTTTACTTGGTGGCTAAAAACACGTCCTATAGTGACCAAAATAATAAGTATAGGGGAGACTGGGGACGGTTGTGACAATTTTCATTTGCTCCCCCATAGATCCCTTAGTAATGCCTGTGAGCTGGTTTAAAGTTGTTTTTATGTTAAAGTGTACATTTGCCTGCTTATAAATGCTAAAATTTTCTTCCCAACTACAATAGTTAACTTACGGGAGCAAATTAAACAAAAAAGGGAAAAATGTCACAACCGACCTCACCCCAGGGGCGGTTGCGACAGTGCTTGGGGTCGGTCGTGACAAGCTCAAAAATACAGCAAAATAGTCTAGATCACTTTTAATTTCAAGTAATATTAAACGTAATTTAACATAACCTTAATCTGGGAAAGTTTAATACTTAACAATGTGCCTCGTTCAGTTGAACTAGCCTTATACCAAGTTTTGCAACAATATCAGTGTGAAGAGGCGATCCTCACATTTTTGAGAATATGAATCTAGCGAAAGTTCCAGAGAACAGCAGACAGTTCAAGGTCCACTTTTTGTCGCATGCAACGAGAATTCGAGCATTTTCCGTTACGCCTTTCTCGAACAACGTGCAGCAGGTGAGCGGAAATTCGCTCCAGACACATTCAAACACGCCGGCAGCTTGGCATTCTTGTGATCCCACGTGACGGAACATCTGCGTGAGAGCAAGAAGGGGAATTCCCTTTTTTTCGCACACATCCAAATACGCATGCAAGTTCGCATTTCTCATGCTCCACGTGACTTCCATCGACCACCTGGCCTGGCCGGAAATCAAAGGTTTTAAAAGAGGTGGGCGCAGGAATTTGCTCTCTCTCTCTCACTACTCTCTCTCCCTCCCTCTCTGGATCTTATGGCGGTGCTCTGGGTATTGCTGGGGTCTTTCGTCCAAGGAGCGCCTTTCGTTAATTTTGAATGAGGCGCAGACCCTCCCGATGGTGGCTGAGGTAACGGGGCCAATCTGGATGTGCCCCGGCGATGTCCTTCCCATGACTGCAGTATGAGGGAGAACGGGAAGACCACCCTGGACTCTGTTCCCAGCATCGAGACGGTAAACTTTTAATATTTGTGGACAGTAAGAATTATTGCCGAATGGCTAGTTTTGCAGTTAAGTGATCGAATATTTCTGTCTTGCTCTCGAAAGAAGAGCTAACCTGATAAATGAAAAGATGACGTAAGTCCGTTCTATTGTTTTATATGATAATGTTTGGTGGTGGTAGGCACTGTTTTGAATAAGTACATATTTGGTAGTATACTGGCATTATATATACATGATTAAAATATTGTACATAGATATTCAACGTCGTAATCCCCCATACGTTGTTGACAGGGGAACTTGGAATAAATTGCATGGTGTGAAGATGTTTATTAAAAGTTAATGTACCCATTTTCAATTCTGTGTACTGTGAGTTTATTGCTTTGGTAAATTGTCTAATTACCGCCTTGCGATATCCATGTGGCCGGCGAATTTTTCTCGGGTTTTGCCAGTAATCATCTTCCTGTGCAGTGTATTTGACTAATTATCGTTGTTCAATTTCTATTCTATGAGAACGGGACTTATGCCCCCGCTGACAGGCGCCGCCCAAGGAGCGCAGCCATGCCGTTCACTCCCATAGCCACTTTCTCGGGATTTACAGGATCAGCGGAGGGTATGTCGTATGTTACTCATTGGTGATTCACGTATATGTCGGGGGCGGTAAACGCCAGAGGAATTTCTGCTGGGTTCTTATTTCTAGATGTTTCTTTGCGATGCCTTTTTCTTGAGATGGGC
>JAXGGA010022053.1:0-15626 GCA_038373865.1 Uloborus plumipes | reverse complement strand
GTTCGTTTTTCAAGTTCGAATTTCACAAATAATTATAATTAAAATGATACCTTCGAACGTCAGTTTTACGTTTAAAAATATCTATAAAAGTTTAAAAATTGAAAATAACCAAACACGTCAGGTGGAAAAAGTTATATGCAGTGTTTTGGCTCTCCTGAAAAGTGCCAATTTTCACATTCGTAAGTTTAGCATGGTGGCGACGTATTTAGCGATCGATCGATGCTGTGCAAAATTGCAATCATTCTATCTCCAATTTTTTGCAAAAATAGGTTACGAATGTTTCTAAATTGAAGCAACAAAATGCTAAGAGGTGTAAGTGAAAGAAATAAAACATGCGAGATACACTATTAAAACTACTGGTTGCGTTTGGCACCTGTCAGGGTGAAACGCGTGTAGCACCAGCGGCACCCAGGAGGGAGCTAGGATTTCACCCGTAGCTTAGGTGAAAAACTGGCACCCTCAATCCAACGTGCTCCGCGGTGTTAAAGATGGAACCGTAGAAGAGAATAATGGCACCATCGCTGTTCTCTATTGCAGACCCCCCCCCCTCCTAAGCTGTATGTGTTTTTGTTTGAAATTGTTTGAATTGTTTAGCTTTATTTGCTTTTTTCTCGAAGTCTTTGCACATTTTTCACATTGAATTCTGATTTTAAAACGATTGAAACTTGTACTTTAAGGCATTTTCTCACAGTTCAGACTTTCCAACATAGCTTTAAAAAATTCATGACTTCAATTCATCTGTCCGTGCTCTAACTCTCGTATATATATTCACTAGATCACTCAGCAATTTTAAAATGTTATTAACATTTACTATAACATTATTTCTACTAAAAATGAAGTGGGAAGGTCAATTGTTGAATCACTTTTACGAAAAGCCAAAAATATTCAGTTGCATTACGATCACTGAATAATCAAGTCGTTTCATAAACATCAAAATTTTAACCAAGACAAAATATAAAGAAAACAAATATAAGAAAAGTTCACGAAATGAGTCATGACATTCGAGTGTTTATAATAAATAATAGTGAGAGAGAGAGAGATTTCTTTTTTCAATGTTCTGTCTACGCAGTTATCGTTACGAAACAGCTATATTATTTCGGCCACTTAAATGCTTCGCATCGTTATAAATAAATATTTTTTGCGGAAAATCCGCTAGATTCCTGACAATATAAGCAAACAGCACTTATTATATTCAGAAAATGAGACAGTAAAGTTTAAAATATAATAATTTCTAAAACTTTCTAATTGCTAGTTGAATCGTTTTTTTTTTTTTTTCGTTTTGTTTTCTTTTCTTTTCTTTTATATCAGCTAGTTTAAGCATTTTGATCAGTAAATACTGTTTATCTAGTATTCATGAAAATACCGGTACATATTTTTAAAGTAACGTTGATGCATGATAGAAAATACAAGACCTAACAATGTTATTGCAATAAGCTGAACTAATACGCAGTAGTCAACTGAAACAATTCTAAACGTGTTGGAATGTTCGAATAGTAAACTATGATAAAATGCATATAGTACTTACGCGAGGATTGAAGATAATGTGAGACAAATATGTGAGTAAAACTAGTTGTATTTATCCTATGTGAAAGATGAAACAAATTCTTTTCGATGCAACGTACCGTCCGCCATTAAAAATGGATGGAAATAAGTCAGCTCACTATTATTTACGTTCTGCTATTGGTGGGTTTAATGGCACCCGCGGTCTACGGAAGCACCGTTCACCCGGGAAGGTGCCAAAGGGCATCGAATCCCTACTTTTTCTCCCTGTTGGTACCCTTCGGCACCGTATTTTTACCCTATGTTGACTAAAGTCACCCGTTTGGCACCCTGGTTTTTACAGTGTACCTAGTACAAATACAGTTGAGTCTCGATAGCTCGAAGTCTCAAGGGACCTGCTAAAAACTTCGAGTTATAGGACGTTCCCACAGTCTTCTCAAGAGTTTGGGACCCAATAAAAACTTTGAGATAAATTAATATTCGAGTTATAAGGCTTCGAGTTGTTGAGGCTCGACTGTGGTAGGGAAAACTCATCTGGTTCAGGTCAAGAGATGGTACTAGAGTGGGCGCCGGTTAATTAAATCAGCCGCATTAATGAATCCAATCGTCAAAAGCAGAACAATAACAAACTTTGAACTAAATTAGCCGCTTTATTAAATCAAAACTGTTTAGAACAAACGTGATTCATATAAGCGGCGGCCACAGTAGTAGCAATGGTACACTGTAAAAAATATAAAAAAAATAGTGTACTACTAGAAAATATCTAAGAAACTGGATTTACATAAAGGTTTCTAGTAACAGCAAAGCTTCTTCTTAAGACGTAACTCTGCCATTGCTTCTGAAAAGCTTACCCTAGAAGCATCATCTCATCGGCCGATGATCGGCCATTCATCGAAACCCGATGAAATTCTCATCGGCCGATGATCCAATATGTCTCATCGGCCGAGCAGAATCCGAGCAGCAAAATCCGACGAGAATACGATGAGATTTGGAGCAATTTAGGAGCACAACAGTTCGTGCCGAGGAATTTCTTCGGGAAACTTGATCGGAAGGATATCGTTTTCCGATGGAATATAGCTCATCTTATTTTCATCGGGAAAGTTGATCGGAAGGATATCGCTTTCCGATGAAAAGTAGCTCATCGAAAACCGTGCTCGGATACTGATCGGAACGATGTCATCGTGCGTTACAGGATCAGTTTACGAGGAGTTTGTTGATCGGCCGAGCAAAATTCGATGAGTTGATGCTACTTGGGTAGTCATTTGTCTTTACCCCAAACATTTATGGAAATCCAGTTTCTTATAGAGATTTCTCAGTAGTTATACATTTTTTCCCCATTTTTTGCAGAGTAGGTGCTTCTAGTCAGCATGACCCAGAAAAGCTTTTCAAAAGAAGCCTGTCCTTTCCCACGAAAGTCCACTTAAATCAATTTTCTTCTAACTACCTCATTATTTCACGCCATCTTCGCATCCAATTTGCACTAACCATACAGTACTTTTCACTGTTTACCTAAAGAGCGGTATTTTACTTGGAAGACTAAAACCTGCCCCTTGCCGAGTCCTAAATTGGGCAATTACGTTCCCACCGCTGTTACGCATCGTTGACAATTCCGAGAAGTGACGCCCACAGCAGAAGGTTGGGAAGCTGTTTTGTTGGAGAGCGCGGTTAACTTCAGTGGAGCAGTTCATAATGGGCTGCAATTTTAGTCATTAGCTGCGAATATTTCTTAGGAAGAATTCTCAGAATTCAATGATTGGCCAGAAATTGAATTCTGTTTTGGGAAATAAAACTTGGGGAGGAAGAAGAAAAAAAAATGAAGAAGAGGGGAAAAAACCCATTTGCATGCTTTGCGTGTATGTGTGTGTGGTTTTATTTATTATTACAGTGACCGCTCCCAGGAGCGCCCCGATGGTCACGAGAGGTCACTGTGACCTCCCAATCATTTCCGCATTCGGCAGATTTTGCTGACGATTCGGCAATTTGAGGACAATATTGCAACATTGAGCTTATTCGTTCTTTTTATTAGATTTTAGAATTGTTTTTTAAAAGATGCCTAATGCTTTTTCTCACTAAATGTTATGGATGCACGACATGTGTGCAATGTGCATGCTTGTATTTTATCATTCGGTAAAATTGGAACTTCGTTCGGAAAATTGATAATTTTCCCCCTCCCAAAAATTTTAGTTCAATACGTCCCTGACCGCCTCATATGAGTCGTGTTTTTTCTAAACAGTTCTGATTCGAGAAAAGTGGCCGATTCAATAAATGGGCTAATTCTATGAAGCTGGTTTTTGTCCTGTTTTCGACGATTTGTTTCATTAAAGCGGTTGATTCAATGAACCACGTATTCCAAAAACCGGCGTCACTGTATTAATAATATTATTTTTGTATTTTTTAGGGATATAAGTTTCGTTCTACCTTTCAATAATACTAATGTACAAAATTATTTTTTATTGCAGCACATTTGAAAAAAAAAATTTAAGAAAGGAGGAAGCAGTCGTTAAAAATGTAAGCACATTACTGATTCACATCTGGAAACTACTATAGTTCATGCTTGATATTAGGGTTCAGTAATGTTCATTAGTATTGTTATAATTGATTACTTTGAAGTAATTTTTTTAAGCGATAAAACAATAAATTAAGATAAGAACTGGTACTCTAATTTCATCATAATCATCAATATTTTTAAAACCTTTGGTTTTCTTAATCATCACTAATACTGAGCTCATTTTCAGTTTAATTATACCGATTAACGACAAAAGTAAAAAATGCCAATTTATAATTTTAAATAGAAGTATTTTGTTTGCCCAAAAAGGAATCTGATTTTCAAGCTCGCTGTTATGTGTCAAAAAAAGATCGGACTATGTGTGTGTGTGTGTACCGTATCCGTAAAATAAAATTAATTCACAGCTTCATAGATATGGGCTATCGAGAACAAAAGTGGTGCTAGTCAACATATATTTTTCATATGTACACTCAGGCACATTGAAAATAGCGACCCAAGAAGAAAGCAAAGAACTTATTTGCCAAGTTTCGACATTGTACAGATTTTCTGTATTTGTGTCGCTGCTCACCCTGTATTAGTTTAATTGTCTTGATTTTGAGATCAAGTGAGTCTCTCATCTGTATCATTATGTGTATTAAATTTCATTTCAATCCGACGATTTCTTCTTGGGTCGCTATTTTCAATGTGCCTGAGTGTATTTATACACAATCAGAAATTAGTTTCATGCGAAAGAAGTGTAATGCTTGAAGAAGAATGAGATGAGGTTAAAACTAATTTCTGACGATGTAAATGCAAATAATAAAACGCCGACTTACACCACTGTTGCTATCAACCGCTCATATAATTCAGGAGGAAGGCGGATAGAATTAAAAGGAGACAAGATTCCGTGTAAAAGCTTTTACGACAGTAAGGAACTTCGTCATTCATATAAGCAATATCAATGTCAAGCACTTAGAGGAAGGAGAAGTTCCGATTTATTTATTATAATAAAAGTTGCAATAGAATCTGCAAAAAGCTTTTACGCCAGAAAATAAGAAAATGCATTGATTTTTTAGAATACAATATTGAGTATACCATTAAGAGCAATGTTATCCCTGTTTTGTAAATGTTCAAGAAAATAGGTCTGAAGCAACAAGAGAGCTTCCATCAACTTTCGAAGGCTTTTGAAAGTTTTTAAAGTCAGTTATCAGTTTTTTAGTTAAAAGTATTGGGTGGGTTCACCCTTTATATATTTTTTAAATTGAGTGATCTCGATCACATTTTATCCCGACATCAAAGGCTCAGCTTCCATTTCATCATGAACTTCAAAACAACATGATGTCTGCATTGAATTTCGAGTTTTTATGTTTTGTGACATAGCTACTGGAGTTTACACATTCAAAGATTTTAAATTTAAACGTCGATTACTCTTTTTTTTTTTTTTTTTGTCCTACCAGTCTAGTAAGATACTTTTTAAGGTAAACTTATTCATTTATTTAATTTTTCAAACAGTATAAAATTGTAGCTCCCTTCGTTATAGCTTAGCTATTTTCATACACTACTAGTTTAAGAATATTTAAAAGACCATTTCATTAAATTTTCTGTCAGGAAGTGGTTTCATACACTGTAAAAAATGAGTGTTGTTTTTACAGTATAATACAGCTAATTTTATAGCAATAAACTATAAAAACTGCTGATTTTATTGTAACAAACTGTAAAATTGCTACTTTTACAGTACTAAACTCTAAAATTGCTACTTTTACAGAACTAAACTGTAAAATTGCTACTTTTACAGAACTAAACTGTAAAATTGCTACTTTTACAGTACTAAACTGTAAAATTGCTACTTTTACAGTACTAAACTAAAATTACTACTTTTACAGTACTAAACTGTAAAATTGCTAATTTTACAGTACTAAACTGTAAAATTGCTAATTTTACAGTAATAAACTGTAAAATTGCTAATTCACAGTTTATTACCGTTCATTTTACAGTTTTAAACTGGAACCTCTGCTGCCAGTATTATACTGTTGTTTTTACAGTATAAAACAGCTAAATTTTACGGCAATAAACTGTAAAATTTCTAACTTTACAGTAAGAAACTGTAAAATTGCTAGTTTTACAGTTTATTACTGTGCATTTTACAGTTTTAAATTGGAACCTCGGCTGCCAGAATTATACTGTAAAAACAACAACTCATTTTTTGCAGTGTATATAACATGTCAATATCACTGTGTTATAAGTTCAGGTAATTTTGACAACTCTTATGTACTATTTTTTGTTACGCTGTGTTAGATGCTGACTGGTGATTAAAAGCGGCTTCTTGATAGCGCTAAATCACCAGTTAAGCTTTCTGATGACGATTTAGTCACGATCTAGCGAATTTTGCAATACTACATCAAACAAGAAGTTCTGTCAAGAACTAAACAAGCCTACTTTCCCGTACATCAACATCGGCATTCTAGCATCTGATCAATATTCTCTTGATTCTCTGAGACTGAAAATTATGTCCTTTGCTGATTTTCAAACCCAACATATAACCCTCTCATCAGATTAAATAGACACGTCAAAAGTAAATAAACGAATAAATCAAGTTTTGTCGCACCTTTTAAAGAATGTAACTGTTATAGTTCTTCCGTAGAAAATTCCTCAATCGTTTTCAAAAAAAAAAGAAGATAATAATAATAAATAAAAGTACAAAGAACATCAAAACACAATTTATCAAAGAAAGAAAGAAAAAACTAGTTCGTAAAAAAAGTCTCGAATTTCATTCTTAATCCGTTGCCAGTTGTTAAACGTAAATAAAGAATAAAATACTCTCGTGAATGAAAAATTTTTGTGACAAAAAAAATAGTCTGCCAAAAAAAAAAAAAAAGATAATAATAAATAAAATAAAACAAATAAATAAATAAACAAAAATGAAGTTTAATTGCTGAGATCTTCGAACAAAAAAAAAAGTTTGTTTAAATCGGACTGTTCACTCAAAAGTTATTAGGGGTGACAGCTTATTTGAACGGTTCAATACTGAACGAAAAATTGTTCAAATCGGAAATGTAAACATGGGAATGAAGTATCCTTGATAAGATCTTTCGAACAAAAAAAAAAGTTTGTACAAATTGGACTGTTCACTAAAAAGTTAGTATCGCGGGACAGGTTTGAACGGTTCAAAGTTGAACCAAAATTGTTCAAATCGAAAAATCAAATATGGGAATGAGCTGTACTCGCAGAGAACAAAAATTTCCGACAAAAAAAAGTTCGTTCAAATCGGATTGTTCATTCAAAAGTTATTGGGGGGGGGGGGGGATACAGACAACCAACAGACCGACCGACGCACAAATTCCCCATCTCAATACCCTACTTTCCAATTTTTAATTTTTCGATATTCATTTTACTTTTTTATTTCTTTTTGACTTTTTCTTTTGGACTTGGCGATGTTTTTTAGATGCATTTAGCGATTTTTAATGCTTTTTTCGTCCTTTATTTTTAACGGGAAAGTAGGCTAAAAACAGGGAATGAACTTCTTTGGTCTTAATTGCTTTATTTGGACTATCCTAATTAACCTTTTAACTGTCATGCCCGAGATAGTCTCGGGCACAGCTGGTTTTCGAAAATGTCACGCCCGAGTATTACTCGGGGTAATTTTTTTTTTTTTTTTTTTTTTTTGAGTGCATCGTATTGTTATACCCGAATATATATCGGGAGACGTTTATTTCGGCTTCATCTCTTTGTCAAACCCGACTGTTTCTCGGGTTTGTGATTGGAAAAGTGTTAAAAATCACAATAACTTGACAGTTAAAGGGTTAATTTTCTTTTGCTGTTTTTATTCAGAAAGTAGTTCTAATATATAAGTAAACTACATTTTTTCAGTAGAAGACGAATCGAAAATTTTAATCAGTTCAATTGGCATTGCGTTTTCTAATTCATCGAGCTCAAAATGTCTGATCTTGAGTCATGAAGATACTTCCTTAACTAACTGTGCTCCTCTTCTAGCGATGGGAATCTGTCGGTTTTCGGATTCTAATCTTTTAAGTGGTTCCCATAACATGTCCTCCCCTCCGCCAGGAAGTTTATACTCACTTTCTCACATTCCAAAGTCAAAGCGCCTAACATTTTTATGATGCAGAAACTTATAACTAGCTGAAAATGGGCGATTTTGGTGATCGTTACTCCGACCTTTAACCTGTTGGGAATCGTGACACAGGAAGTTGCAAAAGTAAAAGAAAACCGAAAAACAGTAGGGTCTTTTAGTCTTTGCCAATCTGTTGCGCTAAGTGGAATGTCAACTTCTATCGTTTTTTTTTTTTTTTCGCCCCCTTTTTTTGATGGAAGAAAGGGGAGAGTTTGTGGGACTGTTAGGAAAAACAGTTTAATTTAGTCACGGTTTATTCAAATGTTCCGAAGAATAAAGTAAAATTAGAAAAAGAAAAAGAAAAAAAGAACTAGGGGAGAGTTGGACAAAATCAGGACACGGCAATTTTGGCTGAGTTAGTAGTCCCATCTGTCGGAAAATGCAAGAAACTGGTTACAGATAGCTACCATGTTATTTGGAATTAAAGGAAAGGATGTGAAGTTCATTTGTTTGTTGACACCAATGCTAGTAAAAATTAAGGTACAGATGGTTTGGTTTTTACTTCACCAATTTGATTGGTGATATGTCTTAGGTAAGTAGAGCGTTTGATAAGCACTTTTTCAGCTGTTACAGTCAAATCTCGATAACTCGAAGCCTTATAACTCGAATATTCCTTTATCTCGAAGTGTCCTCAGACTCTTGTGAAGGCTGTGGGAACTACCTATAACTAGACGCCCTACTAAAAATGACCAGTAGAGATCAATAAAAAAAATTGTACGGGGAAATGGCCAACGGATATCAATAGAGCTAAATCAGTAGAGGTCTACTGAAATATCAGTTGAACAAGATGCTATGGATCTCTATTGATATTCATATATTCTACGATTTTATTCTACTGATATCACTAAAAGATGCTATTGGATCTCTATTGATATCCATAGATTCTACGGTTTTGTTCTACTGATTTAGCTCTATTGATATCCGTTGGCCATTTCCCCGTACAATTTTTTGTATTCTATGATGCTAAGGATCTTTATTGATATCCATAGATCCTACGGTTTTGTTCTATTGATATCACTGAAAGATGCTATGGATCTTGTTTTGATCTTTACTGATATCAATATCCGTAATCCACCCCATACAATTTCTTTTTATTGATCTCTATGGGTCATTTTTACTAGGGATAGAACTACTCGAACAAGGTGGTGTGTCATTGCACAAGTGATGTGCAAAATATCCAGCCGAACAAAACTGATATATACTGAAGCAAATGCGCCCACAGCTCGATCATGGCATCCTAAGTTAGGAATAGTCAATGATCGAGCCGGAGGCAAAAATCCTCTTAAGGTAGCTAAGATAGCCAGCAAACTGGTAGATAAGTGAATTTATCTGTTTATAATAGCATTAATTAGCCACAGCATAAAGATTTTGTACATATCATGGCATAACACTACATTGAAGTCTCAAATTTTAATAAATATGCATCGAGACTCATTTTGCTTCACATGGAGATGTATGGAAAAGACCCTCAAAATGATGATTCTCTTAGATTAAAGACAAACTTATTTATGGAACTTCAAATGCTCCATTTTTCATAATGCGCACAATATACAATTTACACATGAAGAGGCCATTTTTTGTATCCATTTTAAAGCATAAAAATGTGTTTTTCTTTAATTATCTTTTTAAAATAATATCTTTGAAATGAATGGTTGAACCATATGTCTGTGATGATTTGAAAGAATATTGATTTTTTTTCTACATAAAGGAAAAAAAAAGTGACTGGCATAATCTATAAATCTGTAATATCAGATTTTAAAAAGTCAGAAATTTTATCAGTTAAAATTTCAGTCGAAATTTATTATTTTAAAATTATAGTTATCTTTATTTACAAAGTTTAAAATCATCTGTTTATTATTATTATTAATAACCTTCCTAGCTCACTAATTTTACCGAGACTTACTAAAGTTTAAACTTAATGATTTCATTTCTGCAGATATCAATTGGAATTAGTATAACCTATCGGATTTCTATTGATGTCAATTAAAGCTTTAAGTGATATCCATTGGGATTAGTATCCCACTGACCAAAGATTTCTATTGATATCTATAAAGCTTCTATTGATATCCATTGAAATGCTTTCCTACTGACCAAATTTCTATTGATGTCTATAGGGCTTCTACTGACATCTATTGGGATGCTTTCTTCCTACTGACCAAATTTCTATTGATGTCTATGAGCTAATATTTAGAAAAGTGCCAATTTGAGTCCCAAGTGAATTTTCACCAGTATTTCAGTAACTAGTTAAAAAAATAACTTTCCCCAGAAAGAAGATAAGTTTTTCTTTCATTTCATCTACTAACATCAGAAAAAAAAAATTTTTTTTCATCAGAAAATATTGTGTTTATACATCAAAAATCAGATCGGTAACGTGTCCCAAGTAGCAAAGCTTAGCATGCAAACAGGTCATGCGCACTTTCTAACTTCCCAAAAAAACACATTTGCACAAAAAACGATTCTATTTTTACCCCTTTGTTAATATTTTACTTCATTTTTGTTTTAATCGATTTCTGATTTTCTAGCTGATGCGAAATAAGCGTGTCCCAAGTTCCGCCGTCAGAGTGGTAACAATAACTTCCGATCTACACTAGGTGGCCAAAAGTATCCGGACACTTTCAAAAATTCACATTTTTACATATAGCTCGAGAAATAAGTGATCAATTGTTCTTTAACTTTAGTCATACAAAATATAGGCTTCACCGAACATTTCCAAGTTGAAATTAAATTACCCTTGCATTTGGGGGACGACAATAAGGGGGGTTGAAAGAAAAACCGCTTTTTGACCATAACTCTTCGAAAATAGCTCGGAATAAGCTATCAATTTCAGTAATTAATTAGCATACTATGTATAATTACTGTACAAATTTTTATGAACGTACCACTCTTACTTCTGAAGATATGAAACATTTTTGAAAAAACGGCAATTTTATTTGAAGGGTTTTTGCTCATAACACGCAGAGTTTTTGATCAAACCTTATCACAACTTCAGGAAAGATGACAAAATACAAGAGAAAGAACATACTAAAGCGGTAAATAAAAATATTAAAAATTCGATGAGATATGAACGTTAAAAGAAAATAATTTTTCACGGCGCATGCGCGAACGACAGAAATTTATAACTACAAAAATATTGTAGCCTGATTTATACTCCATCTTATAAAAAAGTTTCAGTTGAATATCATGAAAAATGAAAAAGATATCAGCGATCTAGTGAGCTGTATTTCATTCATTTCGCAGACAATACATAAATAGTGAGGGTCTGTCCACAAAGAGCTATTTTTAAATCAAAGGTTATTGCGTCGTCTTTCAAAACCAACGTTTCAGAGGGTGTCTGGATACTTTTGGAAACGTACGTATAAGGTCTTTTTGGCCGAACAGACGAAATGTGACTTCTATGCCGAATATAAATTTTCAAACTTTATACAATTTAACATTGAAAAAAAATGATCGATTGTCACCACACTATTTGTGGACAACCCCTCACTATTTATGTATCGTCTGCGAAATGAATGAAATACAGCTCACTAGATCGCTGATATCTTTTTCATTTTTCATGATATTCAACTGGAACTTTTTTTATAAGATGCAGTATAAATCAGGCTACAATATTTTTGTAGTTATAAATTTCTGTCGTTCGCGCATGCGCCGTGAAAAATTATTTCCTTTTAACGTTCATATCTCATCGAATTTTTAATATTTTTATTTACCGCTTTAGTGTGTTATTTCTCTTGTATTTTGTCATCTTTCCTGAAGTTGTGATAAAGTTTGATCAAAAACTCTGCGTGTTATGAGCAAAAACCCTTCAAATAAAATTGCCGTTTTTTCAAAAATGTTTCATATCTTCAGAAGTAAGAGTGGTACGTTCATAAAAATTTGTACAGTAATTATACATAGTATGCTAATTAATTACTGAAATTGATAGCTTATTCCGAGCTATTTTCGAAGAGTTATGGTCAAAAAAGCGGTTTTTCTTTCAACCTCCTTATTGTCGTCCCCCAAATGCAAGGGTAATTTAATTTCAACTTGGAAATGTTCGGTGAAGTCTATATTTTGTATGACTAAAGTTAAAGATCAATTGATCACTTATTTCTCGAGCTATATGTAAGAATGTAAATTTTTGAAAGTGTCCGGATACTTTTGGCCACCTAGTGTATGTTTAGGCTCCCAAAATCATTTCCTGCACCTATACCACGTGATACTGAGTACCTGGTGGAAAGTTTTATCGAATTGTAATTAAAAATTTGCATTTCTGCATCAAAAATTGTAGGTAAGATTTTTTAAAGTGATTTTATAAAATGTGTGTCATTTGAGTCATCAGATCGGTAACACGCTCTAAAATGCGCAGTTTTTATTATTTTAAAAATTATTTTATATACAGGGTGTCCACTCCAATCGTGGACCAATAGCTAATTTCTAAACCGTTAGAGATAAGCATAGAGTTTATTTAGGAAAAAATCTCCAGATTACGAAAGGATTTTTGGGTCTATCCAATGTTTTTCAAAAAATCAAATTTTGAAAGAGTTACGAAATTTAAATTTTTATACAGCCCCCCAGTCCTATCAATCATATTTAGTAAAACATTCTTGACACTGTAACGTTTAAAACTAAAAAAAAATCACTCTTCTACCACAAAAATTGACCGAGTTATGACGTTTTGAAAAATCAAGATTTTGAAGGATTTCGCATACGGTCCCTTAAGCGATCTCTCGATGACGTCATGAAATAATGCAAAATCTTGATTTTTCAAAACGTCATAACTCGGTCAATTTTTGTGGTAGAGGAGTGATTTTTTTTTTAGTTTTAAACGTTACTGTGTCAAGAATGTTTTACTAAATATGATTGGTAGGACTGGGGGGCTGTATAAAAATTTAAATTTCGTAACTCTTTCAAAATTTGATTTTTTGAAAAACATTGAATAGACCCAAAATTCCTTTCATAATTTGGAGATTTTTTCCTAAATAAACTATATGCGTATCTCTAACGGTTTAGAAATTAGCTATTGGTCCACGATTGGAGTGGACACCCTGTATAAGTATAGTCCTTTGTTACAAGTGAAAAAACCACGTGTTTGATTTTGGTTTAGTGCGATCTACTCGGAAATAAAAAAAAAAACTTTGTCAGTTTGTCAGATCGGTAACAGTCAGAGCGGTAACATTGAAAAACAGCAAATATCTTACAGAACTAACTCACACGTTTCAGAATTATAAAAAGCAAAAATCATACTTTAGCCATATATATTGTTACAAATCTTGTAAATAGTTGTTGTTTTTCATGCCTTGCATCATTTTCATTAGTTTTGGTTTTATCTGACGTCATGTTGCAAAAGTATCTGAAGATATCACTTTTATCACTTGTATACCGGCCCTGTAACACTTTGTAGTTTTTACACTTGCCCTAACTTTAATAAGCGTGAAGACATTTTCGCGTGGTTTTTTTCTTATCGCTAGAATTTGTGAATGGATTACGTAATGTTAGGAATGAAACAAAATATTCCAGGTTTTTCTCGAATATTGTGGACATTTCTTTCCGTGTATAAATAGCTGGCCTTGAACACAAGTCAGTTAGTTATTTTCAGATTTGATTCTGGTGACTCGCTTTTCATCCGCTTGGGCGGATGGTTGTTTTGCTTTTGTAATTGCTTAATTACTGTTCACGTTTGATACGTGGTGCTGAGTTACTGTTGAGAGTACAGTGTACTGTTGGCTGCCTAATTGCTGATGTTTAGCAATTGTTTTCTGCTCTTATTGTAAATAGTGTACATACTTGTAAATAAATTTATAGTTACTTCCTCAAGATTGGAATGCTCATTTGAAGAAAGTTGAAGGTGCTACGGACTCGTTACAATTTTGGCGCCCAACGTGGGGCATCTTCAAGGACTTTCTTGGAATTACCTGTGAATTCGGACTTTTCTTCCTAAGGACTTTTTGACTTCGGAATTTTATGGTGATTACTCGAGCAATGGAGGAACAACTGCAAAAACTCCTTGATGCGATCAACGCTGTTAAAAGTGACATGACTGCTAATCAAGAACAATTAAAAAATGAACTGGCTACTAACCAAGAACAATTAAAAAATGACATGGCTGCGAATCAAGAACAATTAAAAAATGACATGGCTGCGAATCAAGAACAATTAAAAATTGATCTGGCAACTAATCAAGAACAATTGAAAAATGATCTAGCTGAAGAAATTAAAAGCGATTTAACGTCAATGAAAAGTTTGGTGGAAACTAAATTTACCAACATGGAAAATAAAGTGGAGGCTCTAGAAGATCGAATCACCACAGTAGAAAACCATGTGGAAAAGAAAATTAAGGAACTTGAATCAAAGTTATCAGGATCCTGCAACAACTCAGATAGCGTTGAGAATCGAATCACCATAGTAGAAAACCATGTGGAAAAGAAAATTAAAGAACTGGAATCAAAGTTATCAGCATCCTGCAACAACTCAAGTGACTGTGTAGCTGCAGCTGGAACTTCTCGTCCATCCATCAAACTGGCCACGTTTGACGGGAAGACCTCGTGGAATATTTACAAGAAGCAGTTCCTCATCGTTGCAGAAGCAAACTCCTGGGACTCTTCCACGAAAGCCTGTCACCTTGCAGCCTCGCTGAGAGGGGATGCAGCTGATATACTACAGACCTTCCCAGAGGACAAGATCCGTGACTTCGAAGCCTTATCATCGGCCCTGGAGCTTCGCTTTGGCGAAGTATGCCAAAAAGAAATAAGCCAACTCCAGCTGAAATCCCGACTCCAGAGGACTGGAGAGACTTTGCAAGTTTTTGCAGCAGACGTTGAGAGGCTTTCCCATCTCGCCTTCTCGGACTGTCCAACGGGTGTTCGCGATAACCTGGCCCTGAACTACTTTATAGACGGAGTGCGAAGTCCGGAAATTCAGACGGCTCTCCGGATGGCGGACATCAAAGATCTTAAATCCGGTCTGGTTTACGCAATGAAGTTCGAGGCTGCACAAAAAACGTCCCGCAAGGATCGCCATTCAATCAGGGGCGTGGAAGCGAGTGCTCCGGATTCGCACTCAACTTGTCTCTCGGAAATTAAGCGACAAATCAACGAGATCTCGGGGACCCTGAAGAAGATTACGGCTCGTAAAGACCAAAGTAGACAACCACTGAAGTGCTGGAAATGTGGCGGTGAGGGCCACGTACGAAAGAACTGCGAAGCTCGCCAAGAAAAGAAGAAGTCTCCCAAAGTTTTCCAGATTTCCCCAAGAAGTGGCGGCTGCAACGGACTCTTCATTTACGCTTATGTGAATGGGTTTCCCTGCGAAATGATTGTGGACACAGGAGCCAACGTTACCATTATTAAGACTGATGTAGCTCGTCAATTTGGACTCAAGATCTTATGGACGCCGCCCTGCGTTACTCTTCAAACTGTGACAGGTGACAAAATCAAGATTGAAGGAAAAGTGAACTTAGAAATAATGTTCGGAGTGCCACTTACCACCACACGGCATTCGTAGCTGACATTACAGATCCCTTCATTCTCGGACTGG